>JAMYHX010000377.1:0-43916 GCA_025529335.1 Rhizopus sp. PT2906
TGTGAAGCTTTTTGACCAATATCTTTATTTATAGTTATCAAATAGTCTTACATTGTGGTTGAATTTTGGTACTTTTCGTTATGCCTAGCAAGAAATCGGTTACTGTCTTTATCCCTGTGTTTATTTCTGAACTTAAATGCTTTGGCCAACCCACAACGAGCAGGCTTAGTATTCGCTATACGGAAAAAAACAGATCCAAACTGAACATAGCACTGGCTTTGTTGGATCAAATCATAATGATACATATTCTTCAAATTGATAGTCTAAATTGTATCAGAGATTCTAAATATTCTATTTTAAATAAAGTAAATCACTCTGTTTGAATGGCAAAAAGGTTTCAATATTTTGGTATTGTGCTACAAACATACTACATAAAATAGAATAATGAGGAAACAGATCAGTAAACCGAAAATTACATAAGACATCAATACAAAGTATGAAATCAAATGAAGATCATAATATAACAATGTAGACTCGGAAAAAGGAAAGGAACTAGCACAATAAATGCTGGGTATGAACTGACATCTCTTGATCGCAACACATTGATCTGTGAGGTATTGCTCTATGAATCTCAACGAAATCAGCCTAGACTGGGCGAGTGACTTTACGGAGATAAACTAATTTCTGTCTACTCTGAAGAAGGATATTTAATGTGGATACAATTGATCACCATTAGGTTTGTACAAATTGTTTGAAGCTAGTATGTTTTGCACATCAGATTTGCAGATAAAAAAAAAAAGCTTTGTTTAAAAAGGTGGCAGTACCTTTTTTCAGAGTGGGCCAAATCATTGCGTGAAAGAAAGAAGTATATATATCGTTAATTCATGTCAACATTTAATGATCTGTATGGCTATTGTAATCACCCCAAGCGGTAAGTAACTAATATCATAAAAACCACATCTTTGTATTTTGACTCAAATAGTAAAGTTCCATATTATAACTGACATATTGCTATAAAAATCGCTCTTCACTTTTAATGAGAGCTTTAAATGTTAATCCAAAATGGGGTTAAATTTTTACAACGGGGAGCATGTTTAAGCCAAAACGGATATATTTTTTCTTTTTTTTTAATTTGATAACCATATTTGCCTTAGTGGACATTGTAGTTTTTGGTTATGGACGATATGATTTTTTAAATGCGACAATTATTTTTGCCCAAACTGACAACTAAATTTCTCTTTTTCTTCCATCGTAAAACCTTTCAAGACATAATGCAGCTAAACGTGCAAGGGAAAGAAACACAAAGGCCATGTACACATGAACCCTGCCCTTTGACGGAGAAATTCGCCGGCTGCCTTGACGACTCCTGTAGTTGTCTCCAGCTGGGAGTGGGAAGTTGTCATCTTTCTCTTTTACTTCACGTCAAGAAAAATTGAATGGTAAACGTGTTACTAATCTCCTTGATATAGTATACTATAATTTTTTTTTTCTAAATACGGTGGCTGTGACGCTTTAAGTGTTTGTCTCCCTCTTTTTCTCCTCACACTCTCGCTGTACGCTTTAGCCAAGTAACTATGATATACACTCTAAAAAGCATGAGATGTGAACTTGATTTTTATTATGCATCATAAACATTTCATTATTGTTTGGTGTACTTGACTCAACTTCTCTGTCAACACTTTAAAATTAGTAATTGAGGTAACACATCTTACTTTTATAATTGATTCAATTCTGTTAACAAACGTTAATTTAATTTGGTTGCATATTTAAAGAAAAATTAAGACTGGAGAGGTATTCATGAACTTGGGCTTCTTGGGCCATCATTGGCGACTTCATTCATATGCTTGTTTTCGTTTAAGCGGACAACTATTGGATTGACATGATCAAGTAATGAGACTTGAGCATCGTCAGTTTTGAAATAGGTCTCCTTCAATATTTTGTTGTGCTCTTGGCTTAAAGTTGACAATGTATCCATAGTTTCATCCAAAGACACCTAGTGTAATTCTACAGGTTAATCGTTTTCCTCAATATACTTAATAGAAAATAAAGAAGCACATACCCCTAAAGTGATCATAAAATTCATGAACGGAATAACTCCTTCAGACTTTTGTTCAAAGTCCTTGCTTATTTTCACTTTCTGTTCCTTGTTCATTAAGTACAATCCAGGTGAAGGAGTGAACATAGTCCAATGACGGATTGCATGGTCTATGTAAGGCATTTAGCAAGCATGTGATGAGTTCTTCAATATTACTTACTGTGTGTATGAATGAAATGTACTTTTAAATTCTTAAAAGTGTCAAAGCTAGCATGCTTATAATGACCAGCAAGAGTTCGAAGCATGACCAGCAAACCAAGCATTGCTTTATAGTGATCAAAGCTAGTTTTTGCTTTGTTGTTTTCGGCAAACGCAGAAGATACTTCAGACAACAACACCTCTGTTCCAATATTGTTCACTAAGATTGTCCCGTCTCCATTGTACTTCAGACGTTTATCAGTGATTCCTTGAGCTTTTGATTGAATAGTCATTGCTTTCAGTTCAATTTCCCCAGGATAAAAGGTGACATTATGACCATGATGTTTAAGGTATTTGTTGCATGCTTGTAAGGCTGGATCAACTACATAATAGCGTAAGCAGCCTTCAGATGAGGACAGTGTTTCTGATGCTCCATCAAAAAGATTTGAGCTACAAAATTGGTTATTTTGGTGTGATGCAAATTTGAATCTCATGCAACTTACAATATTTCAAACATGCTTGTTATGAGGTCTCTTTTAGCAATCAAATCGGTAGTGGTGTTGAAGTTTTGGACTTTTTTGACTGTTTCTAACCATGCTTCTTTGTTTTCCTGTTATCATCGCAAATAAGCGTATTGTTCTCAATAATTTAGTACTTCTTTCAACTTACTGCGTCAAGGGCTACTAACATTATTTGCCTAAAAGAAGGGTGGACACATTGTAATTTAATATTAGGGACTTTATTATTCAATTGATCATATAAGTTTGTAGGGAGCAGTGGCCTTCGTAGAACTTTTTTTCCACACCATATAATGTCATGAGATTCAGGGCTAAAACCATACGGATTCAACTATTAATTTTTAAATAATACAGAGCTATGTTACCTTAATGATGGAAGAACACTAGATTCTTGTAGACCCTTCAATAACGTTTTCCACGAGTTCCAAATATCATCATCATTGTCTTCATCGCCAACACCAGTATTGTTGTGATTGTCTTGGTTATCACTGTCACCTTCCTCTTGGCTGCCATCTGCCTCATTGTTCTCGGTCAATTGTATAGTTCGTTGTTTTTTTTATGTCTATTCTCAACTTCATCCAGAGCTTCTTGTGCCATTTATCCTTGTAATTGATACTAAACATACATTCAAGGCTAATATCTTCTATTAGTGAATTGAGAGAATAGTCTAAACTAACTTTTAACTTTTGATAACGAATGGAGGTTGAGGCAATAGTATCAGAGATTTTCCAAAATTCACTAACGGCTTTTTTCCCTTTTGTGGTCTAAACAAACTTTGTTATTAGCTCTTCTCTACAATTTCTCTTTATATTTATTCTTACCTTCAATGAATTTTCCATTTGTCGTAGCATTGTATCTGCTATGGTACCAGGGACAACATAGGCTTGCATTTTCTTTGTATCGTCGGAAAGAGCTTTATTTCCGTTTCGAGTAGTAATTACTGGGTTCTTTTGCAAAAGTTGAATAAGATACGTAATTGTGTTCCAGTTACGGGGCTCTTCCAATTCAAAAAACTCTACAAAGAAAAGAAGTAAGTATGTAAATCATAATAATAAGAGTTTAGACATTTACCTGGAAAAAAAAAGTTTCTCGTATGCATCAGAATTGAATGTACTTTTAAAGTTAGTTGACTTTTGAGTAGTCATGGCAATAATGACGGGCAACCTGTCTTGAACAAGTTTGATAAAAATAGTACGCGTCGATTTTTGTGAGGGAGGGGTCGAGAGTTAAATAAATTATTCAAAATCAATTTATAAATAGCTCAAATTCGCTTTTACATCACTCCAAAAGCTAGTTTATGTTATCAATAAAGCTCATAATTTTATTGAAGATCTAAATTGCCTAATGGCTCATCAAAGTGGTTCTTTATCAAAGCATTTTTGAAAATTCTCAACAGAGTGCTGAGCGATGTTATGAAGAGTCTTTCTACTGACGCTTTCACTAGCCTCACTGATTCTAGTTTTTAAATCCTCGGCTTCCTGAAATACACTTCGTTTGACAGCACCTTTGAGAATTGACCAAAAGTTTTCAATTGGATTCAGCTCAGGGGAATAAGGAGGGAGGTATATAGCTCTATAGCCTCTAGCCTCAATCATATTTGTGATATCTTGCGAAGTATGAATTGGTGCGTTATCCATGATGTAGAAATTGTTCATTTCAGGAAATCTGTCCATTTCATCTAGCGTTTTAGAAATAAATCTCATATAATGTCCAGTGACAGTTCCCTTAGACATCTTTTTCGCTGCAGGCTTCTTTCTTTTCCTGCCTCCATCAATTTTCGCTTTTTTAGGTTTTGGGGGGGTTCTCTGATTTCAATTGCAATAATGTCGTTTGCTGTTATAGCCCCTAGAATAGTATGTGTGATAGCACGGGTAGTAGGTGTTTCGACTATTGCTGGCGTACCTCTGATTGAGCGGGCATTGGGACTTCTCATATTGATGTTGAAGCCAGCTTCGTCCACGAAGACGCAGTTTTGTAGATAATTCATATCCGTAGTTTCTGCCCATTTCTTTATCCAACTGTGGCGCTTTTCGAGATTATCAGGGCTGTTTCTTGTCAAAGGTTGCAAGGTCGCTCTCTTTACGGTCAGATTACATTCATTGAGAATGAAATTTCCAACAGAGGTTTCTTTCAAACTGAAATTCTCGAATGCTTCCGTTAAGCTTTCCACTGCATCATGCCTTGTTGCTTGGGGGTATTTAGCGAAGAAATCAAGATGCTCTTTGTGTTCCTCCTGAAGTTGTGAGGGCTTTCGATTAAACATATTCGTCTGCTTCTCATAAATATTCCAAGTGGGAATCTTCTTTGAATCGCTTCGCCCACTTCTGTGCTGTTCTCACTTCAACCTGAGCCTTGCAAGCAGAGGGGGCGACCTTCCACAACTTGATTCTGTTGAAGTAAAAGAAAACCGCCTTTTGCTTGTCAGAATACACATTATACTTTCTGCCACTTGCCACTTGCCACTTCCCCTGCTAGCTCCTCTGCTAGCTCCTCCATCTTTATATCAAGCTCTTCCGTAGCTTCAATAGGAAAGCGGCTTTGGTAAGCCCGGTACTGAGACAAGGTCATCAAGGTGCCAAGATTGTAAGGATCAACTTCCTCTTCCAAGTCCATCGCCTCATTTCCTTGTTCATCCACAATAATGCCTCGTCCATCTTCATAAAAAAAATTAATACTCATCTGAACGTAATGAAATGAAAAATCCAAAAGAATAAAAAAACGAAAATTGAATATAATCAAAACGAACTTTGGTAATAACAAAGCGAATTTTGGATGATACAAATACGAAAATTGAGTTATTACAAAAGCGAAATTTGAGCCAATAAAAAACGAACTTTGGATTGTCCAAAAACGAACATTGGTCGGAGACCAAAACGAATTTAGTTCTGAGGAAAATGAACATTGGGGGTGGAGCCGCTGTATGTATTCATAGGACTGTGTAGTCTAAATACTAGCTTTATTTTGTTTGAATTTCAAAAATAATGTACAACTTAGTCTTTAGCACCCTTTTCCATTTCTTCATCTTCTGACTGCACTCTGCTACTTGCTTGACTACTACTATTCTCAGATTGAAGTCTCTTTTTGTTTCTGTATTTCCAAAATTTATCCACTACATCTTCTGCACCAAAGACGCCACTGAAGCCTCTTATAAAGTCATGACTCTTGTCTTCCCAATGTAATATTGTATCATTGATAGCAGTTTTCAGTGTTTGCCTAAAATCCTCTATTGACTTTTTGGTCTTTATTTTTCTTTCCTACAAATAAAGATGAGTACACCACTTTTTATATGTTGTTTCTTTTTACTTTTAAGAAGGAGATATTTAATTCTTTTGCACTAACGCCACGTTCAAGGTTTCTACGAAGATAAGCATCATAATCACGAACGATACGGGTGATGAGATCAGAAGTGGATATTCCATCTGTACGCTGAGTTGGGAAGAATCGGCCTTGCGCTTTTACAAATGCATAAACATCACCTGACTCTTTACTCTGATAGGGTTCAGCATCATGGGCGACATAATCGATCTTGTGGTGATCAAGAAACTCTTGATCAATAATCCAAGGGGCATTTTCAATCACTTCATCCACCCATTTGCAATGTCGAACAGCTTCATATCTTTCAACATCTGTCATTACTGTCTTTCCTTTACGTTTGTGTGTTTCGATATCGTTACATACTACAAATAATTTTAATACTCTATTTTTTTTGGCAAATGGAAAAAGCTATTTACCACCCACTAAAAGATACACATTAGGAAAAGCCTTTTTGGCTTGTTCGAGTGCTTTAGCGTGTCCAAAATGAAATAGATCATATATCCCATCACAATAGATACGTATGGGTCTATCCACTGGTGGCTAAAAAAATAAATAAAAATAGATGAATATACAAATGATTGGCAATAAAAAAGCAAAACTCACAGGATTAATTCTGAATCCATATTGCTCTTCTATACCAGGAGGTAAACAGACCAAATGATCATTTTCTTCTTCACTTGTAGAAAGGTTAGGTCCAAATTGACGTAATTTCTTTGTAACAGGGCTTAGTTCTTGATGAAGAGGCTGTGGTAAAGAAGTGTCTGTGTTATCTTCGTCTATATAAAATTATATATTGAATATATATAAGCTCATCTCTTTGTCTATTTACCAGAAGCATCACGAGATGTAGGCTGATCTTCAACTTCTTTTGATAGTTCTATTTCTAATTCCCTCTTTCTTTTAAGACTCTTTGTGTCTGGTATAGCAAAAGAACTCATTTTTTTTATAAAAAAAAAGAGAGGAAGTGAGAGGGGAAAAGAGTAAAAAAAAAAAAAAAAAAAAAAAGACAGAGAAAAGGTGAATTACCTTGTCGAATCTCCGCTTTTATTATGATTGTCACTTTCTCTTCATCAATTCTCTCTTTGTAACCGTTTAAACAGCCTTAATCGAGTTGAATCTTTCTTCTTGATTGATTCATAAGTAATAATACAAGTGATCAAGAGGATATATCATTCATAAATAATCGTCATGTGTGTATCCTTTAATACTTGTTCTCTCTCTCTCTCTTTTTTTTTTTTATGTGTTTAATAAAAGAACACTAGATGTATACCTTGAACAAAAAAGCAATTCTGTCATTCGAGTAACATATATATATAACTTAAACATTAAAGGGATAGGCTAATGTGAGTTGCATATCATCACTCTTCATGAACAATGGCCTGCTGATTCTGCAGCCAACTCCGATAAACTACATAGACTAAACCCTTATGCATTCACCCTTTTTTTTTATTTCTTTCTTTATTCATTCTTTATTAAAATGGAATTAGACGGACCATGGTTTGTTGATAGCAAAACGAAACGAACCATTCTTTTCAAAGGCATCAATCTCAGTGGAGGGACAAAGATACCTGTTGGGTTACCCTCACAAGAAAACAATGGTTACTGGGTTGACTATGACAGAAGGGTTAACTTTGTGGGAAGACCATTTCCACTTGATGAGGCAGATGAGCATTTGTCAAGAATCGCAAGTTATGGGTTCAATTTACTCCGCTTTGTTATCACCTGGGAAGCTATTGAACATGAAGGGCCGTAAGTTGGAAGCCAATGTTTATATATACATATATATTGATATATATTATATAGTGGTATTTATGATCAAGATTACTTGAATTATTTAATCCAAGTGTTGAAGAAATGTGAAGCATACAACTTGAAAGTCTATATTGATCCTCACCAAGACTGTGTAAGTGTCATTAAATGATGATAATATCCTATTAACCCATCTGTTAGTGGTCTCGACACTGTGGAGGTTCAGGACATCCTGGTTGGACCTTAGTCCTTGCTGGTTTAAATCCATTACATTTTCCAGATACAAATGCTGCTATTGTGCATAATCTGTATTCAAATCCAGATGAATTTCCTAAAATGATTTGGAACACAAATTACCAAAAACTGGCAGCTGCCACCATGTTTACCTTATTTTTTGCGGGCAGAACGTTTGCCCCCAAATGTATAGTCAATGGTGTGAATGTGCAAGACTTTTTGCAGGACCATTTCTTTCGTTGTATGGCTGAGGTGGTCAAAAGGATAAAAGAAAATCAGCTTGATACTATAGTCATTGGCTACGACTGTATGAACGAGCCTGGCCAAGGATATCTTTCGATCCACGATATCACTCGTTTTAATAAAGTCGACACTGATTTCCGTATGGGATTAATGCCTACTGCCTTTGAGGGCATGCTGCTGGGATCAGGTCATCCAACCGTCGTAGACCAGTGGGAGTTTACATGGTCAGGACCGAAAAAGACGGGAAGGGTCATGGTAGATCCAAAAGGAAAGCAGGCATGGATGTCTAGTGAAGAATTAGAAGAGGCATATGCATCATTTGGCTGGAAACGAGCAGAATCTTGGCCAGCAGGATGTATCTGGGCAACGCATGATGTTTGGGATATAGATACTAAAAAAGTGACGCAACCAGAATACTTTGCTACACATCCTCAGACTGGTTTACCCACCAAATTCTCTGACTATTGGCTAGATCATTTCAAAAACTACATGGATACCATTCGACGCATTCAACCTGACTCACTCATATTTGTACAGCCTGCAGTATTGGAAATTCCTCCCAAAATGTCTTTTCCTACTGAAAGACTTGTCTATGCGCCTCATTGGTATGATGGCCTTACACTTGTGAAGAAAAAGTGGTGTAATTACAACGTAGACTTTATCAACCTACAGAGAGGAAAGTATGGTACTGGCCCGCTTCGATATCTACGCGCCCTTCGTGTTGGAGAAAAAGCGATCAGGCAGTGCTTTGTAGATCAATTAAAGACGATGCAACAAGAAGGACTAGAAAACTTGGGCGAATATCCCTGTATACTGGGTGAAATTGGTATCCCTTATGATATGGAAATGAATCAGAGTAAAGATGAATCGCTTTTCTCTCATTGCTTCAGTTACTTGCTATCCTTTTTTCAAGACTCACAAGGTGACTATATTAGCCATCCTAAATCGAATCAGAACAAGGCGATGGATGCCAATCTTTTTGCTCTCGAAAAGAATTTACTCAACTACACGTTGTGGAATTATGTTCCAGATAATGATGCTAAATGGGGTGACCTCTGGAACGGAGAGGACCTTAGCATATGGCAACTGGTTGAAAAGGATCCTGATTTCTTGAGCAATACAGAATCACCACAAGACTCTACAAGTTCGATTACGACCATGAAGACGATTGTCGTAGAAAACGAAGACATGACAGATATCAAAAAGGCGACCATGACGGAGGATAGCCTATCAAATCATTTTCGTCAAAATGCACGAGATCTTGTCAGTTTACATAGACCACATCCCCAGATAACTGCAGGGATTCCAATGGGAATCACATTTGTATCACCCACATTTACAACGCCAGCCTCATTTGAATATACTCTGCAGCCAAACTTTGAATGCATTGGTCCAACCGAGATACATGTGCCCATAAAGAATTTCCCTTTGCCACCAGAGACCAAGGTGAATGTCAATTTTGGTAGATGGGAGGTATCCAAAGTAACAGACCATGACTGGATTCTCTCTTGGTGGATAGATGAAGACATAAAGGAGGCTGAACCCAAGCTGAGATTAGAGGGCATCTCTTGCCAGCAGTAAAAAACACGTGTGAATTGGCCAATGGAAAAATAAACAATGGTACACAGTATTTTTTTACAATAAAACTCTTTTTTTTTTTTCTTTCCTTTTCTTTCCTTTTCTTTCTTTCTTTCTTTTACACATCAAGAAATAACAAATACATATACACATATATTAGGAATCTTTAGCTTCCTATCCTTTATTTTTTCTTGAACCCAAACAACCCAAAGGAAACACGCCCTTTTTTTTGATAAAGAAAAAAAGGGTTTACATTTAAAAGCAAAAAGCCATTTCATCAGAGAAACAGTATCAAGTTAATTTAACTCAATTACAATATGATTGCTTTTCTACCCACTTACTTTACAACCACCACCACCAGCGAAATGGATCACAACCTTCTTCAACAAAGGGAACCCAGAAGAAGGGTGATTCGATCGTAAAGGCACCAGGTCGACAACATCGACGCTATCAACCCTATTTTATTCCTGAGAATACACTAAATAATAGACCACCTTCACCTTCCTTATTTGAACCCATGAACACCTTAAATATTTTATCTACTCTTGATACATCTTCACTTGTCTTATCTGATGACCAAGTGTTTGATGAATTAAACGAATTTTTTCAACCTTCCCATTTGTTATCTCCTCCCTTATCACCTACATTATTACCTGACCATGATTTTGATGATATTCCTTTATTTTATTAAATAAATAAACACATTTTTTAAACAGCTCGCTTCACTTCAAAGAAACGTTTAAGATAATAAACTTGCCAAAAGCAAACACTGACCAACAACCCAAGTTGAGCAATAGACCACCATTTGACTCTGGCATTGGTACTTTCGGCGGCTAGAGAAATATTAATAACACATCATTTCATCACTCACTACACTTACTATCTCTATGTTGACGTTCTCTGACAACGATATATTCTTGTTGTGCCTTGATATTGAATACACTCTCTGCTAATTCAGATATTTCCTTTTCCAAGGGATCCGTGTTTTCTATATGTAAAATGTGTGTTGGTTTAAGTTTAATAATTATATATATTTACCTTTGACGCTTTCATGAATCTTTTGAATATTTTCGTGAACATTAAATCCAACCTTTTTATCACTCACAGTTGAGAATTCATTACCAAAGCAGAATGTGTATTTTCCAGCGATATTGGCTGTAAGACTATGTGCGTCAGAAGTTTGCTTTACTTTGCTAATAATAAAAGCATCATGAGGATCCTTTATCTATAAACATGTTAGTGTGTGTGTGTTTGTGTAGTTGAATGTGTGTACCCAAAAGTCAATATCATAGTTTCCACCATCGCCTACCTATCATCGTATGTGTTGGTTATATGTATATATATATTTTTATATATATTTTTTACTTGATAGGAGACAATCAACTTTTCTCCAACTTCCAAATATTCATAATAACAATCTACTTCTCCTGCTTTAATATTGATGGATAAAGCAATGATGTGTTGAACCAAGAGCAAAACACTTGCCAAGACAGTAACAATCATCCTATTTTAAAGTAAAGGGAAAAGAAAATAAAGGTAAGGCGGTTTTTTAAAAATCCAAATGTCGGCGCCCCTTTTTGCCCAAACCTCAAATGACGCTTTGCGAAATTCAATTGGCTTTTGCAGTGAAAGATTATATTTTTGATAGTTCCTAAACTTGGTGGGCAAAAGAGTTTTCTAGTATAAGTAAATGACACATCATTTTCTCTTCACGACTTTGTAGCAATACAGCCTGTTTGCTACGTGATTTGAAGTCGTAAGGATATGAGGGACATTCTTAACACGTATTAAGATTGATTTGATAAAGTAGTCTATGGATTTTCAAAAACTGAGAAAAGAATTGATATGTATCATAATATCAAAATGACTTTAATGGAGGGACCATGTTGACAAGAGAAAAATAATACCTTGTTGTTTTCAATCTCAGCACATGCACGCCGTGAGCTCGAGAGCCTTTTTTTTTTTTTTTTTTTTTTTTTTTTTTTTTTTTTTTTTTTTTTTTTCCTTGTTCAATAATTAAAATGCCTTCAGAGAGTAAAAAGAGAGTTTGCTATTTTTATGATGGTAATTATCTCAATAATATAAACTTGTTACTGAATATAAATGTGTGTAGCCAACGTGGGTAATTATCATTATGGACCTGGCCATCCTATGCGACCCCATAGAATAAGAATGTGTCATGGTCTAGTGATGAACTATGGATTATACAAAAAGATGGAAATATATGTCAGTTACTCAATATTGTATATATGCTGCTTTATTAATCTGTTTGAATTATAGAGAGCGAAACCTGCAAACAAATGGGAAATGACCCAATTCCATACAGACGACTATATTGATTTCTTATCGCGTGTTACTCCTGAAAATATGGATCAGTTTCAAAAAGAACAAGCCAAATGTAAATCAAAAGTTCATTCATTACATGTTATTAATTCTCTATTCTAGTTAACGTGGGTGATGATTCACCCGTATTCGAAGGTTTATTCGAATATTGTGGATTAAGTGCAGGTGGATCCATGGGTAATTTTCAATACACGCACGCTTGCATACTTGTTTATAACATACATACATAGAGGGTGCGGCCAGATTGAACCGAGGATTGTGTGATATTGCCATCAATTGGGCGGGCGGTCTTCATCATGCAAAAAAGTCTGAAGCTTCCGGCTTTTGTTATGTGAATGATATCGTCTTGGGTATTCTCGAATTACTTCGATATTATGCTCGTGTGTTATATATCGACATTGATGTGCATCACGGTGATGGTGTTGAAGAAGCATTTTATACAACAGATCGTGTCATGACCGTCAGCTTTCATAAATATGGTGAGTTTTTCCCTGGAACGGGTGAACTGAAAGATGTGGGTGTTCAAAAAGGAAAATATTACAGTGTGAACGTGCCGCTGAGAGATGGTATTGATGACGAAAGCTACCGAACTACCTTTGAACCTGTAAGTTATTATCATATGCTCATCATCACTGGCTGACACGATTCTACCTATAGGTAATTGAAAAAGTCATGGAGTGGTATAGACCTGCTGCTGTTGTCTTGCAGTGTGGTGGTGATTCACTGAGTGGAGATAAACTTGGTTGCTTTAATCTTTCAATGAAAGGTAATAACTCTTACATGTCCAAACAATGACTCAATCTTTTATGTAGGGCATGCCAACTGTGTTCGATTCGTAAAGAAATTTAATTTACCTACTTTGGTATTAGGAGGAGGGGGCTATACGATGAGAAATGTAGCAAGAGCATGGGCTTATGAAACAGGAGTGGTGGTTGGTCAAGAAATTGGCCCAGAGATGCCATATAATGATTATTATGAATATTTCGGACCTGATTACAAACTTGATGTTCGCCCCAGTAATATGGAAAATCTCAATACACCCGATTATTTAGAAAAGATCAAGTAAGTCTACAAAAAAGGTTCATATAAAGGTATTAATGTCCTATATAAAGAACACAAGTATTTGAAAATTTATCTAGAACATTATTTGCTCCTAGTGTTCAAATGCAAGGTAAAAAAAAAAAAAAAAAAAAAAAAGCACAAAGAAAATAACAACAATCAAACTTACATATTTGTGCTATTAGAGGTGCCTCGTGATATGGACATGTCTGAAGATGAGGACGAGCAAGATGCGGATGATCGATACTCACGTAAGTTGAAAAGAATGCCCTAAAGGCATGATATTCACACACCTTTTTAGAAAACTTTTGGGATCGTCGTATTGTGCCTGATAATGAATATTATGATTCAGATGAAGGTGAAGCACAAGGCACAACAGAGAATCTCAAGAGTAGACATGAGAGAAATTATAGAGAGGACAGTCAAGTAGAAAAATCAGGGACAACTACTCCAGAAGCAGTCAATAATGTAAAAATATCACAAGAAGAAGAAGAGGAACTTGCTGAAGCATTGAGAGAAGAAGAAAAGGAGGCTGACATAAAGACAGAACAGGATATCAATACAGAAGCATTGCTAAATAGCGACACCAAACCTGATACAGATGTAGAAATGACAGGTAAGTTTAAACATGTTGATACATCCGCCTAATATTGCTGTGTAGACGCTTTTACAAATCCAGTGGATGATCAGCCTCATATTCCCAAATCAGCAACAGAAAGTGAGGAAGAAGGAGAGGTCAAATCGACGCATAGTCAGTCTCCTCGCTCAAGGTCACCGCATACACAAAGTGAGATGCATATGTCTGTTGATGACTTTTCTAAAGAGAATGACGTACATCCTTCACCTTATGAAGATGCATTAGAAGACGGCGAAATTGCCGAATAAATCTTGATTTAATCGGGGCTTCTGTTTTACACTATTTTTAATGGTCAATTTCTGCCACAAAAGGCTAAATAGTCGTTGGCCACGAGGGAATAACAAAAAAAAAAAGCTTAAAATAACCATTCAAAGAAGGGGAGATTGTAAATAAAAAAAAAAAAAAAAAAAAAAGTTGATATGCTTTTTGAAGGGAGATCAAAAGGAGAGAGAGAAAGAAAAGAAGGAGATGAAGAAGGGGGACAAAGTTTTGAGAGGGAAAAAAACGAACGCATTAAAGTTTATATAATGCTTTATAGTTTACTTGTTCTTTTTCTCTTTTTCTTTTTATTCATTAAACGCCCTTTATAATCATGTCAACAGCTCAACAAAATGAAAAGATGCTTGAAGCACAACAATTGCTGTACAGTAGGATCGATAATCAATCCATTCAGTTAATATCAGTATTGGGCATTGGTGCGTACGGCATTGTCTATTTGGGAACAAACGTGTATACGGGTCGACAAGTTGCTGTTAAACTTTTGACACATATGAATATCAGTCGACGAGAGATCGAAGTGCATGCTTATCTATCGGGACATCCCAACATCTTGACGTTTGAAAAAATTGTCAGAGAAGGCAACAGAGTGTTTATGGTGATCGAATATGCTCCTGAAGGCGATCTGTTCAGTGCCATTACAAAACCAGGAAGGGGCATCGTTGGCAATAATGATGCCATAAGATATATATTTTTACAAATTATTGACGCCGTACATTATTGCCACCAGAGCAACATCTTTCACCGCGACTTGAAGCCTGAGAATATCATGTTGGGATCCAACTGGACAGTGAAGCTGGCAGACTTTGGTTTAGCGACGACGCATCAAGTATCTGATGAGTTCGGCTGTGGTTCGACCTTTTATTTTTCTCCAGGTAAAAATAGTTGTTCAATGTATTTTTCATTTAATAAACCTTTATTTCAGAATGTCAGGGGGGAAGTTTTCGCAATCATAGCCGTATCAAGGGTTATAGCACAGAAAAGAACGATATTTGGAGTCTTGGCGTTATATTAATTAATTTAGTCGCAGGCAGAAATCCATGGAAACAAGCTGATATGCGAAATGCAACCTTTGCAGCCTATGTTCGCCATCCACGCCACTTTTTCCGCAAGATATTGCCGTGCATCTCTGAAGAACTTGAAGACATACTTTTACGTATATTTTGTCTAAACCCCGCATTACGTATATCATTACCTGAACTTCGTTATCATATTCTCAGATGCTCTTCTTTTGTTAAACAACAACAACAGCAACAACAACCAAGCTTACAGATCAGAAAAGTAGCTGAACCATACCACCTTCACTGTAAACAAAAGGCACATAAAAGACGTGCTATTCATATGCAATATTCTGAATCAATTACTCAAACAGTCTTACAATATGTTGGAAATTACACGGATGAGGATAATGAAACAGTTTATTATAAATCAAGGCTCCATAGTGATCCTTCAGAAAAGAAGCTAGATCAAATGATGGATCGTCTTGTTACTGAAAAAGAATATAATTTCAACTCGCCTCGTCACTCTTCAGATACATGCTCAATATCAAGTACGAATACAAGTTATTGCTCTACTCCAGGAAATAGCACGAGTGGAGGACAAATGAATCCTGTTTTGAAATCAAATCATCATGATTCCATTCTTGATATACGGCAATGTCACTTTTAAAATGATATTTTCTGTACGTATTTCAAAAGTACTTTCATTATAGACTCCTAAAACATGATATAATAAACTCTCCCTGTTATTATAAACAGCCTATTTCTTTCTCTTCAACACGTTGTTGTGGCTGTTTGTCAATCCTGTTTATCTTTTCTCTCCTTTTGCTTATTTGTTTGTTGTATTCCCCCCTTTTTTTTTTCTCTCTCTGTACGCGTGCTTCATCTCATTTTCTTGATAAAGGGCCTATTTGGTTGCTCTATTTCTCGTTACGTGTCATGGGCTCAAAGAGAAGGTAGAGTATATACTCTTTTTATGGATAAGAGGGACACTGCAAAATCCAAAAAAGGTAATATTCCCTCTAAACTGCAGAATGCTCTTTTGAAGGTTATGAAAAGTGTGCATTGCATAATTCGATTTATATCAGAGTGCTACAACTTGGAGTGGGCATAGAATGCTTTAAACAATGAGCTTTGTTAACCACTCTATGAGATATAGTAATGCGTTCTGAATAAAGTCAATGCACCACAGTACAAAATTATTTGACACTCAGCTATTTGACTTGACATACGCCTCTATCTCTCTCTCTCTAATACAGTCACTCTTTCCTGCGGTTAAGAATGAAAGACGTTTCTACAAGTGAAGGTATTCTGACAGATACCTCATGATGTTTTCTTTTTTTTTTTTTTTTGTTCACTAATATATGCATAAAAAGACGATTCAAATCTACTTGTAATCATTCTCGACACAAACCCATTTGCATGGAATGATTCAGCAAAAGCTAAAGTTCCATTATCTTTGGACGATGCTTTAAATCAAATCCTTGTCTTTGTTAATGCCCATTTATCACTTAAGCATAATAATAGTGTTGCAGTCATAGCCAGCCATGTTGGACATAGGTTAGTTTAAACACATTTCAAACTGTTACTTATCATTTATACACACAGCAAGTTTCTGTACCCATTACATGAAGAAATGAGTATGAATGGAAGTAGAAGAGATGCAAATATATATCCTATATTTCAATTTGTGACAGAACAAGTCGTATCCAACCTTCAAAAGCTATTCAATACAGATACAGACTTTTTAAAAAGAGCTGCAGGATCCATGCCGACAATCACAGGAGCCTTATCGATGGCATTATGTTATATCAATCGTATTACTAAATTGGATGATGAAGGATATATTAAACCTAGAATATTGGTATTATCCGTGTCACCTGATTCAGCCTTTCAATATATCCCATTGATGAATTGTATATTTTCAGCACAGAAAGCAGTAAGTCATTATGAAATCAACATGTCATGATCACTTATATTTTTTTAGAGTATTCCGGTAGATGTATGCAAGATCTATGGAGAAGATAATGCCTTTTTACAACAAGCATCTAATATCACAGGTGGTGTCTATGTTCGAGTGGATAATGCTCAAGCATTATTGGAATATCTCTTGGTACATGTCTATTTATATTTATAAAATAACATCTAATATCCCTTCTTTAGATGGCATTCCTACCTGATAGATATTCACGTAACTTCTTGAATCTACCAACACAAGACCAAGTTGATTTTAGAGCAGCTTGCTTTTGTCATAAACAAATTGTTGATATTGGATTTGTTTGCTCTGTGTGCTTATCAAGTATATATCTCTTTTTTAGCTATTTTCTTTTATTGACCCTCTTTTTTTTTTCTAGTATTCTGTAAATGGTCTCCTGTTTGTTCTACTTGCAAGTAAGTCTCATACCCTGGTTTCTTAATATATGCTTATTATTTTTTATAGAACCAAATTCGCTTTTAGGCCTATGGCACAGAATAATAGCATGAATGGCAGTAAATTAAAAAAATAATCTAATATAGCATCTTTGGTAGAAGCATTCTATTTTTTGGCCTACTTTTATTGGCTAATAAAATTATTAAAAAATAGAAGGGGGTGAATTGACGTTTTTATCTTTTTTTTTTCAATTTTTAGTAAAATGAGCCATCAACATGGACCTGGTTGTAATCATGGACACGAAGGAGGAGAAGGTGGTCAAAGAACTATTCATGTGAATGATGCCAATAAGGCACCACCTCTTTATAAGAACGTTGCCAATTATCTTAAAGACGAGAAAAAGTCTGGCCTTAAACCAAGACAAGGTGTGCTGAACGGAAAGAGATTTGAATACTTTAAAGGTAATCCAAGGACTATAGTTGGATGAGTATTGATTTCAAACATAGGAAAGAGAGCTATTGATGCTTTATTAAGAGAAGAATTTAAAAAGATTCCACCCAAAGAAGAAATACCACAGAACCGTGAAGATGCGTATAGAATATTGAATGAGTTGGGAAGGCTAGGATTTATCTTGCGCGTGGATAGAGGCGAATCGATGGGTGGAAAAGGTACACCACGCTTGTTACAAGTGAATCCGGTTCAACAAGTACAAGAAGAAGGATATTACATGTGGATCTGGGAAGGAAGCCAAGTGAGACAATATTTTGGTGCTATTTTACTCGTCATTATCGTATTAGCTGCAGTCCTTTTCCCTCTTTGGCCAGATTTCTTGAAGTTGGGTGTATGGTATCTTAGTGTGGCCGTACTCGGTTTAATTGGTGTCTTTTTTGGTATTGCTCTCGTTCGTCTTGTATTATACATTATCACTTTACCCATATTGCCTCGTGGGTTCTGGTTATTTCCCAACTTGTTTGCAGACTGTGGTGTCATTGAAAGTTTTATACCTTTATACGGATTTGATGAACCAAAGGAAAAGAAGAAGAAGAAGAGCACAAGCAGTAGTAAGAGTAGCGCCAGTACTTCGACTACGGTCACTGAAGAAAAGACGGATTGAGAAGATTAAATAAATTTTTTATTGGTTAAAGCATATCTTGTATAATATAGAGTACTTTTTGTTGTAGTTTAATCTCTTTTGGATCATTGGTTATTTTAAAGGATGGAACCTTTAGTTTACTTAGCTCTTGTTGTACATACTTTACTTGCTTATCCATTTCCTTCAAGACGTGTAAATCCATTCTACGTAATTCTTGACGACATTCTCTTTCAATCTCTTTCATTCCTTCTGGATCCTTTATCCCTATTAATTCCCTTGCAAGATATGAGCATAGATATATATTGTATTTTTGAATCTATTTACTTTGCAAGCATACTTTGCTTTTGTTGTTCATATCGTTGTTTTATGGATTCTCTATGAGCAAATAACTCTTTCTCTATCTTGTCTTGTCTTTCTTTACATTGTCTTATTATCTTTAATAGGTCCGTTTCCTTTGCCATAGTGGCTATATGCACTAACACTTCGGGTGTAATACTCTTTATGTCTTCAAATGTTTTCTCTGGTTCTTTTGATGATAAATATTCCTTTCTGACTTGTTCAATAACATTCTGGCTAATGTTGGATAAATCTAGATTGGCAAGTGAAGGATCTACTTTATCATTTGTTGTTGTTTGTTCTGGTAGTTTGATATCTTGACCCTAATATCGTCAGGATGTCATCACTTGTGAATCTCCTCCTTTCTTACTTTAAACAATGACATAAACTGATTCATGTCCATTTTTTTTTTTTTTTTTTTTTTTTGCAAGAAAGACAAATCACTGCACTGATTATCATATCCATTTTTTGAAAAAGGCGTGGTCGGACTTCAGAGAGTAGTGTGATCCAAAAAAGGAAATCAAATCACTCACTTTTTTGAGATACCTAAAGGAGGGGAATACTACCACACAATAGTTGTTTTTTTGAGACAGTCATAACCTAGCTGAAGCTGTGGGAGTCAATAATAAATGTGTATTGTTTCAGGAATAAAGTTATATGGGGTATAATGTAGACCATTTCAGTTTGTGCTTGATCAGAAAAGAAATCAGGTTAGTGTAGGAGCATGTTGTGAGATGCTCCCTGGTGTCGTTACTCAATTTTGATCGACAAAAATGGCAGGTAGCATTGACAACCACGTCATTGAAATAGTGTTGGCGAAGATAGACACATACATAAAAAGATTAACTAGAATGAAACACTTTTTGGTGAAATTATAAAAAGGGGTAAAACTATATGATGATAAAGAGAATACGGCTGCAATGCCTGTGTTGCTTGATCTGATTGATTGACTGCTTTACGGTGCCATTGGTATTCACAGGAGTCCGTCCTGATTGTTGTTGCTTTAAAACCGTCGTTACTTCTTATTGTTAAGTAACATTTCCAAAGATGTTATCGTTATACATACACTGTACATTTTCTGTAACTCGCATATGATTCCGATGGGCTTGATTTGACTTTATTCTTATCTTTAACTTCATCAGCAATTTCATCAAACGATTCAAGTCGTAGTGACCTTCTTGGTTCCTTGATACAACTGCATATCATTTCTCCATAAAGCACCATTTTTCCATTTTCCATACGATTAGTTGATTTGTAAAGTTGGTTTGTCCCCAATGTATTGTATAGTAAATAGGCGTCGCCATCCAAATGTCTTCCAAGATGCATATTAGTATTGATGATTTCATCCTTCAAACAATTGCTAGTATATTACATCAATTTCAGAGTATCTTCGTCCCTATATATGTAAGTATAAGCGAGTAAGACAAGACGTTAACACTGTACCGCTGACTTTATGTGATATCTATATATCAGAATATTTTCATCATATATACCCTGAGAATTCCACCATTACGCGCTCAATTTTGTCCTTGCAACTAAACCCAATACCATCCAGGAGTTTGCGCTGGCTTTCTGAAAGGCAAAGTATCAATTATTTGTTAGATGGTAAAGCCTATTTTACAAAAAAAAAAAATCATAAACATTTGAATATACATATCATCCTGTCATTTTCTTACCAAATAAAAGGTAACAAATTTATTGAGGCATTAAAGTACTTGAAGATGAGAACGATATACTCAGCAAAAGGAATATGCTCATTAGAAAGCCACGATTTAACATGACTTGCTAAACTTCGCATGATAATCGCACAGTATGTAGCGTAGGAGTTGGATATATTTTTGTTTATCATCATTATTGCCCATATTAATCTTCATGTCATCCATGTGGTCCAATAAGCTATCCAAAATTCTACGCAAGCAGAAGTTTAGAAGGCTAACTGTATTGGCCCTTTTGATCCTCATTATAAATATTTCACTCAAGCCTAATTTAATAGTATTCGACTCTTCCTGATTCGCAAGTTGTCGACTTCATTGACGTTTTTTGATATCAAAGCTGAATACAACAGAAGAACAATGGATACTGCATTGATTCAAGTGACGCTTTCAGTGTGATTAGTTATCATATCTGATGCGGTAGGAGAACGTAAAGTAGAATGTATACTCTACTGCAAGTGTATACTATTATCGAGTGCATTACAAAGCTTCCTCGCTGGAATGACGATCGATTACTGCTATCAAATAGTCATTGAGTTTCTTTAAATCATTGTCATTGAATCGCAGTTTATTCGTTGAGATGGATGGTGCCATTTTGATAGGGCTTCTTCTTGCCTTTTTCAACAACGGTGAAGCATGCCATATCGCCGCAAAATAAAAGAAGAGAGATATATGTGGTATATTCTGGTTATTATAGGCCAAGAAGAGAGAGAAAAATCTCATTTATTACAATCAGCACCTTTTAATATGGCAACAGGGTTATTACTTGGATTGATCATAGTCAATAAGAATTGGACATGACGCGTTATGTGAATCACATTTATCTAATTTTCATAAGATTGGATCTATTTTTAAGAATAGTAAACAGGCCTAGTTGCTTATGACGTATTAAATGGTGTCTAAAAATTTTATTGAGTATTATCCTTTATTAATTTACTTTGGTTGTTGTTACTATTTTAGTTCCATTTGATATTCATATTCTTCTTCATTGTTATAAAACCCCTTTTTTCATTGCTCAATAAATTACATATTTGATAATACCTCTCATCCAAGATACACGATCATCCATGTCATTAAGGGTTTACCTAAAGTGTATTGCGTACCTTAGCAGCCCATCCTTTTTCAAGCGCCATTTGAAATGATTTATGCAGACTTAGAAGATCCATTGCTTTACTATAAAAATAGAAGTATAATCATTAAATCTATCACAATCACAATCGTCGCTAATGTTGGTCTACATTTCACAAGCAGAAGGTAAAAAGATAAGGATATAACAGCAGGGTAAACATTTTACCTTTTTCATGTGCAGTAAAATTATAACTCTTATGTTTTCCTTAGCCAACAATTCAATCACCTACGTTTCATGTTTAATAAACAGGTTTGATTTATGAGTGCTAGGATGATTTATATTTGATTCTTTTTTGCCCTTTGCCAAAAATAATTATAGCAGCCTTTTAGCACTTTTTATGAGATCTCTTTATTTCTTTAAATGATGGGTGCTGATCTATATGTGGCTATTAAAGAATAACCTCTTTCTCTATTTCTTAAATGCACTATTCACTAGAAGATGCTAAAAAAGGTATAATGATAGATAAACAAAGAATGATGCCTACATCATATTGGTTTGTAAATAACAAATGTAATGAAATCAATCGTGTGTGTTCCACAGCATCGGCAGTCTAGTTCCTTTTGAGAAAAGCCCTTTGTTTACTATCAGCTGCATTTTTTTTAATAGTGTTCCCTCTCAACCTTTGTCCTTGATGCTCGCCTTACTTTTTTTTACTCATTTTTCAAAGAAATCACCTAAAGAAAAAAAAAACGCGTGTTGAAAATAAGAAAGGTGAAGCAATCATGATAAAAAACTATGTGTATGAGATTGTCTTTGTGTAAACAAACGGCATCATAAAAAAGGAGATGTGAAAATTATGCAAAGTAAACAAATAAAAAAGAATGCAAGAGAATGTTCTAAAGAAGAGGGCGTTCGGAAGTGCTCTAATACGGAAAAATTGAAAATGAGTTATTTATTCATGCATTAACGAAAGAGGAAAGGTTAATTAATTTCAGCCCAAATAACATGACTCACGTAAACAAAAAACTATAAAAGAGAGATCATCATTCTTGTCCTTTTTCTTCATTCTTTATCTCTTCTACAAACTATTCTATACACTCTTCTATAGCTTATTATTTCCTATGTTGAAAAGGTATAATAGCGTTTGGATGATCTCAAAGTACATAAATCAGTGTCATCCTTTAGAAAATTCACTTTTGCTGGCTCTATTTCATGGTTCCTGATGCATCTTACTCTATCATAATGGCCACTCACGGGGTGAAGCCTTAAAGAAATCTCTGCTACTCGCTAATGCTCAAAAAATGCTTGCTACTGCTTATCAATACGCTCAATTACTCAATCACTCAATCACTCATACACCTACAAATGCTTATCAAATATCTGCAAAGACCAGTGAACGCCTACTCATATTTAGCAATACCTACAAATGGTCATCAGTGCCTGAAAATACCAGTGAATGCATGTCCCATGCTTATCAACGTCAGAAAGCCCCTGAAGAATTTTGCCCATGTCTATCAATGTCTGCTGCTAATGAACACAGCTCTGGAGTAACTACATATTCAAGTCCTGAAGCCACAAAAAACATAATCAATCTATGTCACTATTTGCCAAACTCCATCAAGCTCTGCTACAAGAAAAGAAAGAAAAAAAAAAGTAAAAAAAAACAACAAAAACACTAACCAGACAGGTCACTGCTTCTCTACGCTGGATCACTCCGAGATGCTCCTATTATTATGGCTCTGCCTCTACAGCTGATGAAAGGCCCGTAAACTCTCCCTACTTCTGAGTTCGATGCTTTCAATGTTCCAATGCTCCAATGTTCTGATGTCCTAATGCCCCAATCTTCCAATCTTCCATTGATCCGATGTCCCGTTGTCCGGATGTTCAACATATCAATGTTGCTATGTTCCAATGTCTCCTTTCCTGAGTTTTTTCGTGGTTGTTTTCTGAGATTGAGTCTTGAGCACTTTTTATTCATGGAGGGTTTACACTGTGTAGTCTTCTGGCATGCAGTCTATGGTTCTAGTCATCTTGAGTTTGAAAGCTATTGAAAATGTGACCTTATGGATTTGTGGGAAAAGGAAATATCTACTTATTCAAAACTCTCTCTCTCTTTGGAAATCAAACTATTGCTTGCCTAATAAAAACTTCATTTTGTTACTCCCGCACTTTTTGTTCTTTAATATGACTACTTTGGGATTACAAAAAAGGCTTCTTTCTGTGCCTTCACTACCAAGAGGCGCCTCTTTTTGTTTATCTGTAAAAGCAGACGCGACATTAATGACGAAAGCAGTGGATAAATGGGTACTTAAAATGATTTCCTAGTGCATGTATATATATTTCGGTATATTCAATATGGCTCTTTTAATGAATGAACTGACTTATATATGCTACTAAGAAGTCTTGTTTAATTTGACAAAATGATCCATTTTTTAGAGACAAGACAAAGTTCGAATAAAGACACACTTGTCAATCAGCGCGTGTGTCCATTGATACACTCGCGACAAACGATTGGCCAACTCCACCGCCAGTAAAAAGTTCAACAACCGCTGTAAAATTTACTAAAGTCTTCTTTGCCCTTGAAAAGATTCCCTGAACGCCCCTAATGAATTTCCTAAAGAGCACTGGTCACTCTGCACGCTTTATGCAGAGAAGAGTTACCTTGAATAGCCTTAGATACACCAACAGAGCTCGTTTGTATTCTACAGCTACTGGCGGTCCTGTCAAAGAAAGTAGTAATGTTCCCTGGGTTATCGGTTCTCTTCTCGTGTTTGGCCCCATTCTGTTCAAGTTGACTTCTCCTCCTCCTCCTTCTAAAAGAACAAACTTGACTGAGCATCTTGCTCCTGTACCTGTAGAAGAAGAGAAACCTGCTGCTGTTGAGGAACCAGTCAAGGTGATTCAAAAACCTTATGTTCTTATCGGTGCAGGAACAGCTTCTTTTGCAGCTGCACAAGCAATTAAAGAAAAAGATCCTAATGCCAATGTAACTATAGAAAGTGACATTTTATGTGTATATTCAACTGTTTTTGCTCAATTAGGTCATCATCATTGGTGAAGAAGGTTATGCTCCTTACATGAGGTGAGTTCCAATCCGCATGTCTTGTAATTATTGAGCATAATGCTAATCAAAAAGAAATTAGACCTCCATTATCCAAGGAATTCTGGTTCTCTGAAGATCCCAAGGTTGGAGAAACTTTGCGATTTAAAGATGTAAGACTGAACGTTGACGTGATAAATGAAGGCTAACTTGTATTTTACTATAGTGGCAAGGCACCGAACGAAGGTAATATATGTGTATAGATTATAGACTATTGTCTTAACTTCTCGTAAAAGCGCGATATATCAGGATGTATCAGAATATGAAATCATTCAAGATGCTTCAGGTTCAGATTTAGAAAGCTCAAAGATCAAGCTCTTACTTAGCAAGCGTGCTACAAAGCTCAACGTGGAGGACCATACTGTCACATTGGATGATGGCAGTGTCATTTACTACAACAAGGTAAACGACTTTCAAAAACATCAATTCGGTTCAAACTAATGTCTATCAAGGTCTTGCTTGCTACTGGAGGAGAGCCCAAGAGATTACCAATGCAAGACAAGAACGACAAGAACGTCACTACCTTCCGTAGCATTGAGGACTTTAAGAAATTGGAACAACTCGCCAAGAATGGTGCTCATATTGCTGTTGTTGGTGGTGGCTTTTTAGGATCTGAACTTGCTGTTGCCCTTGCTCACCGTGGTATGTAATATGTGCATGCATATAGATTTATACTTAGATCATTTTAGCCCAAAAAGAAAACATCAAAGTCACCCAAATCTTCCCTGAAGGTAAAAGAGATGCGTTCAATACATTATTTTTATTCATTCATTAAAAGATGGAAATATGGCCAATGTCTTTCCTGGTTATCTCACAAAGTGGACAACCAGTCGTGTCCGCAAATGTAAGTGAAATACAATTCATACACCCCCATTTAATCTTGTTATAGTGGGCGTAGAGGTCAAGGAAAGATCCGCTGTGAAATCAGTTTCTACTGATAAAGAATCTGGAAAGACCACTGTTGAATTAGAAAACGGTGAATCCCTTACTGTTGATCATGTCGTTGTTGCCATTGGCATTGAACCTCGTGTTGATTTGGCGAGAGACGCAGGATTAGAGATTGATGAAAAGAGATCTGGTGTTGTTGTTAATGCCGAATTAGAAGCCCGTCGAGATGTTTATGCTGCTGGAGATATGGTCTCTTTCCATGATGTACAGTTGGGACGTCGTCGTATTGAACATCATGACCAGTAAGATCTTATTTGCATCTCTTGTATGTGTATATTGACTGTTTATCATAGCGCTGTCTTGAGTGGACGTCATGCTGGTGAAAACATGGTGGGTGCTTCTCGTGCCTATAAGCATCAGTCTATGTTTTGGTCTGATTTAGGACCTGAAATTGGTAATTCAAGTTTAATGATGAGAATATAATGATTAACATTACCCCTCCACACTAGGTTACGAAGCCGTTGGATTGACAGACTCTCAATTATCAACTGTGAGCGTCTGGGCAAAGGCTACAGCCAAGGATACACCCGTTGCCTCTGCAGGCACTGAAGTTGATAGCCCTCGTGCTGCTCCTGGTGAAGAACAACAACAAGTGCCAACTAATCAATCTGTTTCTGAAGCTGTTAAGGCAAAGAACCCATTCCAGGATGAAAAGGTAAAGTTTGAATCCATAATCGTTCTACAACTCTAAATACATTCTAGTTTGGCAAGGGGCTCGTATTCTATGTTCGTGATAAGAAGATTGTTGGTCTTGTCTTATTTAACGTGTTTGGAAAGGTTCAAGAAGCTCGAGATATTATCAATGCTGGATACACCTCTGATAAGATTGATGGCTTAGTGAAAAAGTAATTGCTTATATTTAGTATTCATCTTTATTTCTAACTTATAAATATAGATTCAATCTTTACTCAAATGACCATTAGATACTAATTAAAAAAATAATAAAGATCATTTTTATGCGGTAAAAGGGCCTTTAATAGTCCAACTGAGGGCACTCACAACATGTTGGCATCCAAAGTTTCACTCTCAATTTCACTTTCCGTATGATGAGCGGACCTTGGACACCCTTATTCGGGTATTTAGAGTGATTCCTTTAAAACGTCATTGTCAACACAAAGGTTCTTGAATTTGTGTGTGTCCCATGACTCAATTTACAAAACTCGTTGACGAAAAGTTTACAGCTGCTAAAGAAAAGAAGGCACTCTTTTCTATTGACGCGATACAAGCTGAGAAAGAGAGTGGTGGAATAAAAGTAAAAAGAAAAAAAAAAAGACTAAACAAACACTGTTGCTTATTCAGTGGACCTAGTTTGAAATCACTTGTGCACCTGCTCTTGCTAAAAAGCCTACTAATGAAGACAAATCACAAGAAAAAGTAAACCCATTCTTGAATCCTAATCCTGATTTAGTTGTAAAAGAACTGGATGAGCACTTGATTCTGTTGAATAAATTTGCTGTCATTCCTAATCATTTGTTACTAGTAACAAAAGGTATATAGTTTGAACTCTATTGAACTATTGCTTAAATAATACATTATAGAACAAAAGAGTCAAGAAGAACTGCTCCTTCCCAATGACTTGTATGAAACGTATAAAATATTACAAGAGTTTGGCTCTCCATTACTTGCCTTTTATAACTGTGGAAAAAACTCTGGTGCAAGGTACGCTTATCATTTTTAAAGAATAATCTAACAATCATTTATAGTCAAGCACATAAGCATATCCAACTCGTTCCTTTGAATGGAAAGAATGGTGTTCAGCCACCTATTAAAAAGTTATATGATCAAATCCATGATCGACGTGTGGGTAAGTGGGTGTTTTGTTAAAGAAAAAAGGTACCCTTACATATTACATGCAGGACAAATTTATGCTATGGACAAATTACCTTTTGTTCATGTGATTATGCAGCTTGATACAAACATCATCCGTGCTGCAACTAAAAGAGAGGATTTGACAGATTACTTGAGCCAAATGTTCTTTGGTCTTTTGGATGCCATGTTTCAACAATTACGTGAAAATGCTCAACCGATGAATACTTCTTACAATTTCTTGATGACAGAGGAATTCATGATGCTTATTCCTCGTGAAAAGGAAAAAGTAACCATTTCACATGATAACAAGGACTATGAATTCTCTCTCAATTCATTGGCCTTTGCCGGTATGTTGCTTTGTAAATCAGAGGAGCAGCTCGAAGCAATGAAGGCACAGGATGATCTGATGGATATACTTGTCCAAGTCGCCATCAAATGGAACCCTGATGCGCAGAGACTTGATACGGAAAGACAACTAGGCTTAGAAGCTCACCTGGCATAACACGTTTGAAAAATAATAAAAAAATTTTAAATTTGGAAATTACACAGACGTTGGGTGGGTGCAAACGCAGAAAGATATTTATTTAGTTGAAGAATTTGTCTAAGCTTTCACCCAGATGCGATTCGATAATAGAATTGGTCTGTTGTACCAATTTTTCAACACGGACGTCATCATCTTCCATGAGTTCAGCGAGGAAGGATATACTTTCAGCCAAGAATAATAACCATTCTTCACCAAGACGGTTGTAAAATTCTTGAATACATAATAAGGCAGCTAATCTGATTTCAGGATCGTCTTCTCTAGTCTTTAACAGAACCTTGTGATTAAGAGGTTTCCATAGTGAGTCATTAGAGACCGTGACAGCCATCTGACCGATACAAGGAACGACATATGCTTTCATGCGGCTCAAGTAGTCAGCACTTGTACCCTTGGTAACAACTAGCAGTTGGTCAACAACAGGATCCATAATCTTTTCAAACTTGGCAGCACTCCACAAATTGTCGTTGTCATACAAGAATGATTTGTTGAGTGCGGACATGATATAATTCCAGAGAGCATCCACTTCTTGTTCTTCGCTCTTGTAGCTTTCCAATCGCATGATAACATCGTCAATCAAGTAGCCAAAGTAAGGAGTAAAGATAGACTTTAGTTTCTCCAAAAGAGCATCCGTTAACTTGTAAAAGAACAAGACTCGCTTTGATGTTTGTTCATCATCTGACAGCTCGTTCGTTGCCCAGTCAACGACCTTGAGGAACAATGGTTTGAATAACGTTTCGTTCAGCTTCATAACAAGGTCGAGGAATGCAGTGATAATAGAACCTTCCACTTCATCAGCATCAGCATCAGGGAACTCGGTCGTTCGTCGAATATCAAATGCAACAAGGAAAAACTTGAATAACTGCTTGTAATGCGAGGTCATCACGTCACGAGACATGGTACGGATCGCTTGAGATACCATGGTGCATAATGTCAAAGTAGCATTCTTGCCGTTCTTTACAACCGTTCCAAAGTAATCAAATAGAGGATTCAACAAGATACGAGGTGGTACGTTCGTAGCCAATAGTGATAACACGTTCTTACTCTTGGCTTCAATCGCAGCTCTCTGAGTGTGTGCTGCGTCAAAGGTATAGATGGAAGGATGGAGTAGTCCATTGAGTAGCTTGGAAATATAAGGACTAATAAAGTGCGGCAACACTTGAACAACGGTTTCAAGTGCACCCACAACACTAAGCTGAAGAAGGTTGTTTGGATTCTCGGCCGTGACTGTGATGTCCAGTAAGTTGATAACAATAGGCATGAGCTTGGGCAGATGAGGAACGGCTCGTGGTCCAACTGCTTGACAAATGACAGTTAAGCATACAAGACTAGAAATCTGCAATTGTGCATTGGAAGATTGAAGACTGTCGGGACCAATGATGACAGGAATGGCAGAAGCGAATTGACCAGGATACAGAGTTCCCAAGATCTTTGCAAGAGAGGCAATACAGAGTAAAGCGGATTGCTTATTGACAGCACGATCTTCTTCACCTGCCACACTTGTAGACTCCTTTTGAATAATATCGGTAAAGGTGTCCACCATGCCAACAAGTGTATCTTCATAGCCTTCGGGCGCATGTCCTTCAAATGAATTGATCTTTTCATTGAAAATGTTCAAGGCCTTGCGACGAATAGAACTGTCAGCGTGATTAGATAATTCCTTGATTACATTGACAAAGACATCCAGAGAGAGAAGAGCATTGACTTTATCCAAGACGTCATAGACCACCTTGAGAATACCTCTCCAGAATTTAGACACACTGGGGTTGGCACCTTCAGATACAGTATACGCGTCGCGATACTCGGTAAAGTAAGTGACGATCTTCAAAATGGCTGTAATACAGTCCAGATAGAAGGGCTGCATCGATTGAACAAAGTCTTCAGAAGCGTTGGTTTGAGCCATGATCTTGTTCAAATAACCCTTGGAAGACAATAGCTGTGCAATAAAGTTGAGAGTAGCAAGTTTGTACTGACGAAGCTGCTTGCTGTTGTGTTCGGCCAGATTGAACAAATGGGTATCCTCTGTCATAGTATCATCTTCAGGCTTTTCATTGGGAAGAGCGAGTAGCCCGTTTAGAAGAGACAAGATGGCCTTCATCTGAGTCTTGGGAGCAAACTGTTGGCAGATAACTAGACTGAATTCAGTAAGCGATTCAGCATCATTGCGGGCACCCTTGGCAAGTCTTTCTGTAAACTTCTCCAAGAGCAATGAGATAATGGCAAACAAGAATTCGTCTTCACCCAAGGTATGGATCAGGATAGTAAACAATCGAAGACGTCTGTGTTTAGGAATATGGAACAAGGCATCAACAAACACCTTGATGATGGGTCTAACTTCCAAAACAAGAGCGGTTTCATCGTCATTGTTGCTCTTTCTGCTAGAAACTACAAGTGGTGGCAGAATCTTTTCCATGGTTTGCTGAATGACTTGGAAACTGTAATTGTCGTCTTGTCGTAAAACATTGGCGCCCATAAAAGTAAAGAGAGGCATAATGTTGTGTAAGACGCATTCGGGGTACATGGAGGCAATATTGGCCATCAGTAACAGTGCTTGATTATGTGTCTGTGGGTTGCCGGTGATACGGATACATTGAACAACAACATCCACTCGAAGGGCTGATTCCTCGACCTTGACGCCCCGTTCTTCAGCATGATGAATGATGTGAGTGAGTGCAGCCATGAGTAACTGGTTAATGTACTCCAAAGATACAGGAGAATCACGGAGATCTGCATTGACCATGGCAGTCAAAACTTCAAATAATGATTTCACAAGAGTTTCATCTTCGGCAATGGTCTTGGATTCAATAAGTTCAAGCAAGGTGACAAGTTCATAAAGATCCACGACGACGGGGGCTTTTGTAGGCTTAGTTCTAGCACGCTTTGAGGTAGATTGTGCACCTACAGCGACAGGAGCGCCCAAGAGATGTCTAGCAGCAGCCATGAGCATGCCATCAAACATCTTGGCAGGAACTTCAATGTTTGCCAACACGTTCTTGGAGGCACGAACATCATTCTGAACACCATTGGTGGCAATATCAATCAGAGTAGAAAAGATCACTTCGCGGGCTTCATTGCTCATGGCAGCGAAAAATTCGGGAGTGATTTGTTCTAAAGCATAGCGGCGAGTAGATACCTGCCAGCCTTCTTCATCTTCACCGTCCAATTTATCCTTGTTTGCTAGTAAGCGCAAAAAGAGAGGTAATGTCTTGTCATTTCTAGCACCAAGCTCTGGAGCATTGCATGGTAAGTACATGCGAATAAGATATGACACGAGAGCAGTGCTTTCTGCTGTACGTGGTTGATCGAGTGTTTTTTCCAACAAGGGATAAAGAAGTTGGAGTTTCAATGGACTATCGATAGTATCCAACATCTTGAGCATGTCTATTTTAAGTTGTATCAAGGGGGCCTGAATGACGTGTCGAATAAGGAAAGTAAGTGTGTGTGTCTTTCTCGTCTTGTACGTCTTGTTGGAGGCTTCACAAAGGGCAAGGTATTCTTTGAACACGCGAGTGATGTAGGTAGGGTCTTTGCTTATTTCGTCGTTTCTGTACCATAAGAAATCAACAAGATGAGCAGCTTCGTTAGAAGTAAGCGAAGCAATGTCAGCGCCTTGATTGTATATAGCATCTGCAGGAAGAATGGAGGCTTTGACTGAGTTGCGTTTGACAGTTTGAGATGACTCGCCTTCTAATGTAGTGTCATATACCTTTGAACCGTAAGGCAGGCCTTGTGATCTATAGCCAAGTCTGATATGCTCCAAACAACGCAAGGCTTGTGTGCGAACAGAGGTATTTGTGTCAGCAAGGTTAGGGAATAAAGCAGGAACCAAATGCTGGAAATCTAATTTCTTGGGAGCATCAATGTAAACCTGCAAATAGCCTACCACTACTTGGAGAGTACGGGCTCGAACAACAGTCGAATGGCGGGAATCAGTCCAGACAGCGGTAAAGAATCGTAGAGCATCATTCTTGAGCTGCTTGTCAATAAGCAAAGTAACCATAGATTCGAATGAAGACACGGTGGGCCCTTCGAGGAAGACAGTGAACAATTTCTTAACAATACGTGCGTATTCATTATGAGCATTTGTCCAGTCAATGTTCTCTTCGAATCTAATAAGAGAACTGACAAGGTTTTTCAGCACAAATTGAGCGAGCTGCATCAGAGTTGAAGCTGTGGTGTCATCTACATTTTTCAATTGCTTGATAAACTCCTTGGAAGGCAAGCTTGATGACTCAGCAGATAGTTCATTTGGCATTTGCGTAGTATAGAACAAGTGGTTTTGCTTTTGCACAATCGATGTTGAAATAGCATCCAATACTTGGTTGTATGTAGCATATTGTTTTTTACCAGATACAATCGTAACAGCTAATCCAAGAACCAAGAGAGCAATGATTCTATCTACCTTCAGAGGGCTTTCGACCAAGCTAACCCAGAATCCTAAATAAGCCGAGTTTTGACCTTGTTTGATTACATCTGCTTGAAGCTTAATAAACTTGACTGGTACATCAAACATATCATCAGATTTCGAAGCGGATTTGAAATGCTCAATCATCGTAGCTACAATGAGATCAGCTTGCAATTGAACACCTTCCACTTGCTTTAATAAAGCAGAGAGATTCTTGGCAGAAGCGGTAAAAATGAATCTGCTCAAGATACAAGCGACCTTTCCATCCTGTTTGGGGTATTTGCTGATAAAATCCGTCAACAAAAACTTGATGATAGCAACGGTGTCTTTGGTGTTTGTCGCGTGGCGTTCTTTTAAAAGGTCGTTTAAAGCAGAAATAATCTTGTCGGCAGGAACATGATTCAAGAGGTGATGAGGTGCTTCTTCAATAACAAACTTCAAAAGAGGACCAAAGTTACCCAAGCAGCTAGAGAGTGCATCTTCAAACATGTCAGAGCTTTGTGCTAAAGGATTAGAGGAATCGTCAATGATGGAGATGAGCTTCTTGATGGCCAAAATGCGATTCGTGGGTGAAGGGCTATTCAAGCAAAGGTAGAGCGTCGTGTTGGCCTCAGGAATGACTTCATGTCTTGTACCCTTGAAAGCAGCAGAGGTGAATTCATAAAGATTGGCTGCAAGTGTAGCATCGTCCTTGGCCTTGGACAACCGAGTATCCAAAACTGAATCAAGTTCTTCAATATATCGCTGAGAGACCATTGCTAAAAGAGGTTGGAACTTTGCAATATATTCGCTTCTTTCTTGCTCTGAACCCTTGGTGGCAATCGCGAGATGTCCATCCATGATGATATTACACAGAAACTTGATGTTGTCGGAAGATAAATAACCTTTGGTGACAAGAGTATCTAGGATTTCCAAGTTTTTGGCGTATTGACAAATGGCTGGTAAAAATATTTCAAAGAATCGCTCGGTGGCGTATTTATCTGCAATTTGTAGGATAGCATTGTCAAATCTGGAGCTTCCAATGATATGCTTGGCTGCCTTTTGTGAGATAGACACGAATGCTTCTTGTGTTTGACAGATATGCACAAGGGTCAATAAACAATAGGTGTAGCAGCTCTTTTTATAATTTTTCACCATGGCTTCAGCAAGAGCACGAGATCCTTCAGTGCTGAAAGTGGTTTTTGAAGATAGCTGAGAGAGGATCATGTAACTTGCAATCTGTAACTCTGGCTGATGCTTTGCATGAAGACCATCAATAACATGAGGAGTGAGAGCAGTGACAGCATCAACGCTTGTAGCTGGAATCTGTTTGATAAATTCTGTCATGATGGCTGTGTAGAATGAATACAAGGTCGAGAATGGGACTAGAGCTTTCGTAACCATGTTGCAAATAAAGTCAAAGATGTATCTATTCTTGATCATCTTCTTTACCAAAATAGAGCGTTCCAAAGGAAGCAAGCTTTTCTTGATGGGCAATAAAAATTCCCATGGTGATTTTGCACTATAAACGATTAGTATACTTGTTCATTATGCATCCGCAGCTATAGACTTACGGAATATTCAGGATAGAAATCATCTTGACAAATGATTTTGTTTCATGATAAGGCAAAATACACTTGAGAACTGATTCAATGTTGAAATCTTCGACACGAAAGCGACGAATAAGATATTCTAATACTTTTCCAGAAGGTTTCAAGAGGAAATAAGGTGAAAGTTGACATAAAAAGGCATTGATGCTTGCATCAAGCTTGTCATTTTCTTCTCTTGTCTAATTATAACGTTATTCTACAAGATCTATAGCAAATATAGCTAATACTTACTTGAAGAAGTCTATCGACTGATTTCATTTTTTCAGAAAAGAGAGTCTTCTCAAAGGGAGCAAACTTGTCGTCGAGAATGACTAATTCCATAATACCATTGTAAGCAATGGAATATATTGTTTCCAGATCCTGATCAGCTGCTTCACGAGGTGTAAACAAGAAGGAAGGCCTTGTCTTTCTTGATGTCTCGGTTACATTGCGTAGATCAAGTGTACCGATCTGCTTTAGCTGCTGCTTCAGGGATGACATGGTTAAAGAAAAAAAAATATATATATAAAAAGCAAGAAGTCAGCATAAAAAGAAGAGCCAAGCCACAGGAGGTTTTCTCTGTGTAACGAGTATATCTCAAAAAGCTTATTTTCACAAATGTGCCAAACAACAAACAATGAAAACGGGCCCTTTTTATCTCTTACAAATACTTTAGGAGGCTTCTTGGTCATATTTGTATCAATTGCCTCTCATTTGTCGTCACTCTTAACCAAAAGATGAAGAGATGCATTGAAATACTTTGTGTGTATACCTTCGTTTTCTTTTATTACACCCTTCCTTTGTAGAAGCATTGATGACTTTGTATCTTTATCTGGTTGATGAATACTCACTTGTTAATAGAATAATCATCTTGTTTTGATTTATACACAGCGTATTGATGTGTTTAGTAGAGCATACACATACACTTTCTAATTCATATAAAGAGCCATTTACTCTTTTAAATAATAGTATCATCCATTTAAGGAAACATAAATGATATACCTGTCTTTATTTCAATTAACAAAGACTCTTGCCCTTTATTCTCATTGATATATATATATATATATATCCAAGTTTTACTCAATTATTATTCATCTTTCTTTTAAGTGATGGCTGATACACTAAACATCACCAAAGAAAGAGCCTTGTGCATACTTTTCTGCAAAGAATATAATCAAGAAAATATAAAGCAACTTGTCAAAAGAATTCAAGATCTTAAAGATATGGATGTTTGCTATATAAACGATCCAAGGGAGCCCGTTATAGTACCGCTTGATCGTATCCTTTTGAATCCATACAAGTATCAGAGATACACCGTTCCCAGAACTGGCGATAACGAGATCCAAAATCGACTAACAAAAACAAACCTTGGTATATATTAGATACTCTCAAATAAACACATTTACCAATTAGACGCTACATAGCCTCTAGCAAAATGATTGAAAGATTCTTGAACGAGGTATTCTTGGCCGAAAGCCCATACAGTGATGATATATACGAGCGCAAAACAGTGACACTGAGACTTATGATGAACTCTTTAATCCCGTACAACAAGACATTTGAAAAAAGAAGCGAGATAGCATTCATTCTTTGGTGCGCAGATCACAATGTTAGGTCTGTAAGAGAGATCAAGGTTCCAGAGTGTATTCTGTACACATTAAAGCACGAATACAGAGGTACATAATGAGATAAGTTATGCATAGTGTACTTTTACTAAAGCTATTTATAGACAATGTGGCCAAGAACATTGCTTACATCTTGCCTTACCATCAGGAGCGCATAAAGTATTTGAAAAAAGAAGGCCACAAAATAGTAGGGTATTGCAGGAAATTTATAGTAAACAAGGACAGAAATGTCAGAACAAGATTAATGCAACGAATGGTCAATGCATTATTTGAACGATCTTTGGTTGAAAAGGTATTTGTTTCACCTTGCGTCTCAACATTTGGTTCGATTGCCACAAGAGATAGAGGGTTCTACGAACGAATGGAAGACCCTGCACACGTGGCGGGTGATATGAAGGGTTGGCTGCCATAATTAACAAAGTATACCTGAATAACTCTTTCATTAGATCTACTTGCATACATCTCTGCAACAGAAAAGGTGTATCTTGTTGTGTTTGATCTTGCTAGTCTGACCACGGATAAGGATGACCTTTTAAATTTTGTTGGGTAAGTAGATGCGCTTTTGATCAAGTGTAGAAATCTAATAGTGTAATATTTAATAGGGAAAACAAGAACTTGCAAGGAATAATAGTTGATAATATTCCAGCAAAGAACGAGTATCACTTTTTCACCAGATATCAACTTTTGAATGACCCAAACGCGTTAAATGATTTTGAAAGGAATCTTGCTCCCATCAAAAGATCAAAATAAAAACAGTCTTCTATTACATGTCATATGTCTCTTATAGTTTCTAAGCCTCGTATTCTTGAAGTTAACTATGACCTAGCCGATTTCTCAAAAAGTGATGTTTATAAGTCTATCACACGCGTCGACATTTCATTCTCTTTTTGCTCTTTACACAAAAAAGAACACTCAATGCGATAAAAGTTTCAATCTACTTGTGACAAAGTCTTTAGCAAAGAGCGTTTGCTTACTTTATATATATATATTTCATAAAGACACACAAAGCCTGCACAAATAGTACGCATTCCCTCGACTCATTTATCATGGAAAACCCAATTCTGACTTTTATGACAAGAGTCCCCCTATGTAGAGACTTTAAAAATAAGGAAACGCGTTGACTTTAATAGGAATAAGGTACCCACAAGCTTACTATTCCAAGTGTAGTCTCGTGTACCTAAGAACATGACCAAAATTGGAGATTCAGCATAAAAGGGAAAACCAAGCCACAACAGGAAATTTTAAACTTTTCAGGAATAAGCTGCACATGATTTCAAGTGTTTATGTAAGCAACAACACTTAAAAACGGTTGTCCCAAACATTGAATGACCTTGTTGGACTCATTTGGTTTTAATGAGTCGCCTTTTATTGTTTCTATAAACAAAGCTACAAGTAGTATTGAATGGCATCCTCATCAGAATAAAAAATAAAAAAACTGAATCCATTTATGGATGACGAATTCCTTTGCTTCGGTGACCTGAACTCTCTCGTGTAATACACAGTAAAGGATATTCATGACTACACTTTGGCGTGAAAATCGCACTCATTTTTTGTAAGCCCATACTGTGACCAAAGGGAAACCAAGTCATTCTCAGCTAGCCACACTAAAAGCGGAATCTCTTTCTAAAAAGATTTTTTTTTTTTTTTTGGGCAAAAGGAATGGTACGGAAAGGTATAGGGTCTCCGAAACCTTATTAAAAAAAACCATGGTTACAATTTCATCATCAGATCCCAGACTGTGACAAAATGATTTAATTTACTGTCTGATTAAGATTAAATAAACCTTTTCTTTTTTCTTTCTTCTTTTTCGTACTTTTTTCTTTTTCTTATGCATCTTTCATCTTTTATAAATCACCAAACACAAGAGCCAAACATAATGCATACTACCGTGGCAACCATTCATAATAATAATAATAATAATAATATGATGGAACCACCAACATATAATAATCAGCTGAAAGACCTATTTAGGCACTCAGTTGCATCTACAGCTACAACAGTGACATCGACGAGTAATTCAACACAACGCCTAAGCACCACTAGTCTATCAGAAGATGATTATTGTAAGTTTAGTTTCGGGATTATCGGGGAGTTAATTCAACAGGAACATTAAATAACAATAAACATTGTCATAGGCCCAAGACATAGCACTAGTAGCAGTCATCATAGTCACCATAGTAGCAATAATAACCATTCTATAAAAAGCAAAATTCTCAGCAAAATACAATCAAAGAGAGAAGAGAATGCTATAGCGATTGACCCATGGTGTATATCTATTCGATATGCACTTGAGCACTCCATTTGTTCAGATTGGATGTATAAATATGAAACCCCTACATTTACGTTTACAAAATCATGGAAGAAGAGATATTTTGTGTTGGTGGATAGAATTGTTTATGCGTTCAAATCAACAAAGCCGACCAGTCCAGCAAAAGAGCACTTTGTGTTGACAGCAGACACGTTTGTTTTTGTCACGGAAGAATTTAAAAAGGGATATGTTATTGAACTAAGGAAACCACACTTTAAATGGTATATCCGGTGTGATTCAGTCAATCAAATGAAACAGTGGTTGGAACTCATGAAAAAGATAGTTGCATGTATCAAGATTGGATATAATGGTTTATTGACTCACTCGATACTATCCTCCATTAAATTGACAGATGATTACAAGATACTCATACCTCAATCCTATCCAAAGACGCGTCCTTCTTCTCATTACTCCAGAAGGTCTATGGCTGACATACCCGATTGGGAAACAATGATTATCCCACCACAGTTACCTCCTCCTCGAACAAAACCACCACCAGTCCCTTTACCTACTGTTTCCGAATAATTTGTATATTTTTATTTATTCTATTTGTTATTATTTTATTATGGTACATTGTATATTAATTTCATAAGAGCTCCTTCCCCCCTTTTGTACATTTAACAACAATAAACATTTTTTGTCTTTTTTACTAATAATAAAATATAATGTATCACATAATCAGTTTGACATCATCTTGTAGTAATCATTATTCTAAAGTCTTCTTCAATGGACTCATTTTATAAGTGATTCTCATTTCCTTAATTAAATCATTTCTATATCTATATTGTACACTATCAGTGGAATCATTTCTAAAAATATCCATCACCCGTTTGAAGTGTGGGTATCTAAGCAATGACTAATTACTTTTACGTACATTTATATACCATAGCTATTATACCTCTTATCTAAATAACCTTGTCATACTTATTATAAATCATCGGCACTTCTTTATAAAGGAAAAACTTCCCAGGTTACTATCATGATGTGTAGCAGGTTGTACATTTGAGTAATGAAAAAGCTATATCAAAAAGCTTTACTCAAGGACTGAATATGTATGATTCATGATGTTCTATAGTTTGCACAATTCTATTTTTGTGTTTTATCACAAACTAGCCCAAAATCATTAAAGCCTCTGATTAGAGCTGAGTTTCTAATTGTCCAATGTTCCCCAATCGTTCTTTCCGTTAAGGAATTTTCGCATAGAAAAAAATTCTCTGTCATTCGGATTCTTTACGGTAACTACAGTCCACCAAACGTACTAGTGTAATTTATAAACTATATGGATGAAATCTTTGTATACCCTTTGTGTGAGGACAAACTTTTATTGCCATTTCTTGATTCGCCTTTTGTTGTAAATCGGCCTTTCCTGGTATTCTTATAAACACTCCAGATCAACACAAGTACAGCAATATGGCCTTTATTTCAAACATCAGAGTATCTTCAGCAATACAGCACCGTAAAATTTTATTGCGCGCACCTACGACTTTTCCAAACTGTGTTGCTGAATAAATCAAATTGCATAGCCGAAAGATTTTCCAGCCCAGCTATTTTGTGCGACTCTTGACAGTTTAGCCAAATATAAAAGGCGGGGCTCTTTTGTTTTACATAGTAGCTCATCTTTGGGTTTCTTCTCTTTAGAGCAACACATTTAAATGCATGTATTAGTCATCTTATAATAATAGACATCCTTGACATACTTTGGAACCATTACCTACTTCATTAAGATAGTCAACGCATACTTATGATTACCTTCCTATGATTCATTTTTTGAAAGCGGTTTTGTGTCCCTCTATTTTTATATGGGCAAAGTTAGAAAATGCGCACAACTCAATGAGAAGAGGAACAGAATTGTATCCAATTTTAATTGCTGAGATGAATCCAAGAATGAGAAATACAAAGAGACTAACCACAAAACACGTACATATAACGCGTCATACCCAGTTCTCATGGGTCGCGATGAATTCATGCTTTTTGTGATATTGAGTTTCTTTTGTGTTATAGTGACTATATCATAAAAATGTGCGAGGGAGAAGGACGTCAAGAACCAGCCAAAATTATTACGGATGGATTAACAAGAAAGCAAAAACCGTAAAACAACAACGCTCAAATCAATACCAGCAAACAAACGTCAAGTGATCAACTTTTTGAAATCTGTTTCTTTTGTTACTGCTACAGATGTTCAAAAGATCAGGCTTTTTAACATGGATCAATATGTCATCAGTCACGCAGTCTATATATTGTAGACGAACGCTTTTCATTTCAAAGCAGCTTGAAATCACTGAGAAATCGAACGATGGATGGACTTTGGTTAAAATATGTAGCAAACGCATTTCAAACGCTTATAAAGGGGACAACTGATACTGAAAGTAATGCTTAAGCATTGGTTGAAAACTTGAATTTAGCTTACGAAACAAAATCAAATTGACCTGAATGAGTTGTAACTGAGTTTTAGACAGAAGAAAAGGAATAAAAATAGAAATGTAATGTCTGCTTTATTCAATAAATCTGTGGGATATTTATGCCATTTGGATATACATAGTTGTTTGATATTCGATAAGTATATGGTTAACTTGGATTCCATATTCGTCTTTGGATCCGTTCTCTGCTTTAGTCATTTGGCGCAACACTGCTTTTTCATCACACAAAGGGCACTGCAAAATTTATAAAAGGAGATGCTCGCCCCCAAAAAAAAGCCTTTATTTTCTTATACTACTACTATAGGAAGCGTGTCATGTTTGATAAAATTGTTTGTCGAATGTGTGACCTGGATTGCAAATCTATTGTGGACTTTAAGCGTGGTTACTTGTTTTTTTTTGGTGTAAAAATCTATTTCTTAAAGATGTACCATGGCAACTGAAAGGCGATTCAGGTATGCCGCTATTAGGAACACATTGTCTTTACTATTACAAGTTAAATCAAGACCTTGAAAATGCATTAAGGAGTTTCAGCTTGGTGGAAGTTGATAGGGTTTAATAAAACCATGACTATTTGTAACGGAATGTACAAGAGTTATCATAACAGTATGAATAAAATAAACCTTTTATGTTTAATACAAAGTAATACTCTTTTGAAAGTCGTCTGAAAGGTTGTCAAAGTACTATAATCAATAGAATCGCCTAGTGTTACAGTAAGGCTGGTAAATATTGGCTGATTTAGAAATTTAAATGGCGATAACAAAAAAATAATTTGGCGAAATAATAAAAAATGATTGGCTGTTTTAAATATTTTTAATTTACCAATTTGGCAATTATTCAATTGAAATAAGTTGGATTTTTGTGACCAACCTGCTGCCTTTTCAAATGCAAGTATATATTGACAGTGTAAAAAGACAGCAGGAGACGAAAAAAAAAAGTTTATTGGACAAAGTAATATAAAAAAATAGATATACTAAACATTATCTTCAGTTTTCGTTCTCTTGACACGGTGTGTAGTTGGTGTAAAAAAAATGTCATGGTGAAGGGTGGGCGAAAGGGTTGTAACAGCGACATCGATAACTTCCCGAAATCGATCTACTTTTCGTCTTTCCTCCAGGGAATGCTCGGCAATCCTACCCACTCGCAATGTAAAATCCTTTGATGTTTTCAGTCAGTCAATGGTTCCTTTTTTTTGGGAGGGGGAAGGGGGAAGGGAATACCTTAAAAGCAAAGAGAAGTCGCAGAGTATTCTTAAATTCCAGCAAGCCATTTACAGAGGTAGGGATTGTCAGGATATCAATAAGCTTAGCAACGTACACACCATGATGAGCAACTAAGCAGTAAATATAGCCGGTGCTGCCTAACCAAGTATAAGAAAAATGATCAATTATTAATCAATCATTCAAATCGTTGATGCTGTCGTGAAAAAAAGGCTTACCTATCCAGTCCATTGCGAGGAGGGAATCGATTTTCTTGTTCAGTCTATGAAGGTGGTTGAGGATAGCACCGTTGACACGGAGATTTTTGCATTGTTGGGTGATGGCAGTAGAGGCCGTAACAGAGGGCTTCTTAAACTCGATACTTGATAACTCCAAGTCTTTGGTATCCCTGCCATAACGTATTAATAGGTCTATTTTCCGACCACTAAGTTCACGGTCCGTAGATGATCCGCCAAAAACAATGTCATTGTATTGTCGTTCGTGTTTAGAGCGGTCACATGCTGTCTCCCCGCTAACACAACATAGAGTAAAAAGCATGAGTCCCAGTTTCCTTTCATTCCTTTTTTTCTATTTACTCGGCTAACTTGACACGCGTGTCACGAAACATGAAATCGAAAATGGTAGCAATGCGTCTGTAGATGGTGGTTTCGGAGTCATCTTGCTTCCAGTCATCCAGCGTTTCAAGTCTAAAGCCAAAAAAAAAAAACAGTCATTTGGGCCACACTGTATTACATTTAACTCTTCACTATCATGATGTTCTTACAAATATTCCACCACTTTCAGCATGGTATAACCATCCGTTGCTCTTCCTTTCGCCTTCAAGAATTTGGCCTTAAAAGTGTCGATTTGCAACAGGGCAAGTTCAATAGGTAAGTTTTCAGATTCCCTACACATACACACACACAAGATAAAAATGAGAATTCATTTCTTTTTCAGCAGCTCTTGGTACTTACATGAGATCCAAAATGGACTCATACATTGATAATGTGTCATCCTTCATTTTATAACATTTGATTTTATCCGCAATATGGTCCACGTGAGATTGATCAAATTTCTCTGGAAGATAAGGCTTGATTGCGTTGAATTGGTCTGTTTTCAATTGGTTCACTATGCCTGATAAAGATAACCTGTTTCAAAAAAAAAGGTATATTGATACGTAATCTTAAATACATTTTTTCTCCATACTACACATAACTTACTTCAACAATGAGATATCCATGCTAGTCAATGGTTGTTTTTTCATTAGTAAGGAGATGACAGCACGTGAAAGTGCTAAGTTGATGTTTAAAAATTGTGATCCTTCGTCGAGTTCATTGAGGATTCGCTTTTCCGATTCAGTCCATTCAACCCCCCCAAACTATAAAAAAAAAATAAGCTGTCAAGTTGAGAGGAGAGGGGGAGGGGGGAGGAGGTATGGATAGATTTTGCCTTTTTCAATGCCATACCAAAAATAATCTCCTTAGTAGTAAGAACATTTTGGTTAACGTCTTCTTCATCATCTGTAGAAATATTCACGACACCTTGATAGGAGCTGCTGCTATTGCTATTGCTGCTGTTATTGCCATTGCTGCTGATATTACTATTGCTGCTGATATTGCTTGATGATATTACTTTTCTTTTTCCATTTTCGATGGCCAAATTAGACACAGTAGTACTATATGAATTCAGCACATCAAAACCAGCGGTTATATAGTTGGACTCATTTTCGTTCTATAAAAAAATAAGTATCGTAATAAAGAAAAAAAAAATGCTATCCAAAAGGCCCTCCATACTTACCATTTTTGTTTTCAATATTGCAATAGTAGTCCAGATTTTTGACATAGTTTGCTTCCTAACGAAAAAAAAAAGGATTTTTTAGTCTAAGAAACGAGAATAGAATGTGGAGACTTACTTGATCTGTATTTCTGGCCGATTGATAGCGAGACTTTTTATAAATCGCCTAAGCCATAAATTAAAGATCTCGGTGTCTGTATTGACAGTTTGATCAATTGTCCACTGAGCAATTTGTTTTACTCTATTCGAGGCAAACGCCTGCAAAGTAGGTGACTTGGCTTCTGTAACGAAAGTATTCAAATCTAAAAAAAAAATAACAATAATAAGTTAACATCAGCAATTTTTTCGTCTTTTCCTTTGACAGCTACACTTTTACCTTCATTGCCTGGAAACATGATGTAGGGAGTGGATAAAAAATATGTATTTTTTCATGCACAAAGAAAACCTGATGTCGCGTCTACATTTTGAACTTCCTTATTTGGCCATAGGATAAGGTGATTGGAT
>JAMYHX010000378.1:0-42647 GCA_025529335.1 Rhizopus sp. PT2906
ATGATCAAGATGTCTGGTTTCCATGATATCTGTATGTCAACCAATCGTGATGAGTCAATACTATCTTCTTCTGCAGTAGGCACTAGTGGATAATAAGTGTGTTGCTGAAACAAGTGTAGTAAAAGCCGACTAAATCGGTCTGCGGGCGCTGAAGATCTATCAAAAAGTGTAAATACATATATATATATAATCTTGTGCATAAGTGTATTTTACTTGTATACTTCTTGCTTAGCTAATCGAAACAAAATATCGATATTTGCAATAGAAAAAACATGTCCGTTGATACTGATATTAGAAGGATTGCTCAATAGTTTAATACGTGGATCATGCTGCAGGTTCTTGAAAGGAGGTTGGGGAAACAATGGATAGGTGTGTGTCATATCGTCTGCATGTGGCATCAGTAATATCTGTGTATTACTACACGTATCTAAAAGGTTCTTCAGTCGTACCTCAATCTGTTGTCGAAAAAGATCTTCGGGTGATGCTGATACCTTTCCACGAGCAATTATTGGATGTGTTGCTGGTATAAACGGTCCCATCAACAATACAATATCTGGTCTGCCTTCTATACACTTTTGAATGAGTGCTTCCAAGGGCTTAAAGGATAAGTCTCCGTCTAATGTGAAAGGTCCGGCCGCTGTGATCATCTCGAGAGGCTTTCCTTCATTATTGATAAACTCTAATTTAGATGAATCGATCTTTGGAGGTACAGGTGGCTAATAACGTCATAAGTTACCCCTCCATTTGTCGAAAAATTAAAATACTTGCCATATAAACGCTTTCAACTTTAAATGAGTGTCCATGATGATTGATACCTTCTACAGCCACAACCTGGCCAGGAAACAAGGCATAGTCCTGCAAACGTCCAATGTCCAATCTGACTCTTTTGCCCATACCCAGTTCTTTTGACGTCTCTAATAATACCGACTGCTCGTTCAATTTACCCTCGTTTGTATCTGAGCAAATACGACCGAACGCAAAGATGGTTTCTTGATTCTGTCGAACAGGGTTTGAAAATGTCTTTTGATAATAGTTTGATAGCATCTCTCCCATATAATCAAGCCTATCATTCGACTCATCGGCCCTTTCGCGGATCTTTTCAAACATGTAGCGGTATGGTTCGATCGGCTTTTGCAAATACTTGAGCGAGATCTGAGGATGATCATCAACTACGATTCCACGACGAACGAGTTGTCCATTATGTTGTCCGTCCAGATGATATGGTTCGGGTCTATTCAAGAATCGATGTGTTTCTGGTGACCTATACATAAAAGATCAGTATGTGCATTTCTTTTTTTTTTTTTTTTTTTACAGTTTTGTATCTGAATCTTGGACAGTGGATACATGTGTGGTTGTATCAATATCATCGTGTGTAGTCGTAAAGTCAAGACCATATGCTGATAGATCAACGGGCATGACTGCTCTCTTTGTCACAATACGTTCGTTCGTACTGACTCCTCCTGTTCGTCTCTTTTTAAGTGTTCTGTTGAATTCTCTTTGTAGATTATTCTTTAATAATCTTATATAACCAGCAGAAGGTGTTAAAGAGATATTGGCATTCAAGGCAAACGCTTCCCATTTGAATTTAACTTGCTCTGGTGTCATGGAGAATATTTGACAAATGGAGCCAACTACACATGATTAGTTAAAGACAGAATGATGACCAAAATATACTTTACTCTCTTGAATAACTTCACGATCACTGGAATTGAGGCCATACAAATTAGCAATCGTTGTTTCACTATATCTGGCTGTCATTTTGAACACACAATAAAAAAGAGAGAGAAGCGCGCGTATCTTTTTTTTTTTTAAGGGACGCGGCGCGTATTTATATTGATGTGTGGCTCAAATGAAGAGAGAGAGAAAAGGGGGGCGTGTTTGTGACCGCTCTTTTTTTTTCTTTCTTTCTTCTTTCTTAAACTTTGACAAGATGGACGATTTACATTATGAAGAATACGATCCACAAGGTTTGTGTGTGCCTGTTGTTCCCTTTTACATGGCAACTCAGTCAAATAATCGTTTATAGAACACTCTTGGGACGACTGGCATGAAGAAGAAGAAGAGCAAGTTCAGTGCTTGTACTGCAAAGACGTGTTGCCATCAACAAAAGCAGCGTTTGAACATATGAAATCAGTACACGGATTTGATTTTCAAGAGACAAGGAAAAGACTTGGATTGGATTTTTATCAATGTATCCGTTTGATCAACTATATTCGACAACAAGTAAGTGTATGCATGGAAATGTGGTGAATTTATCAACTGATGATGTCAAGGAAACTTAGGTAAAAGAAAATGATGGTTATGCAAACACTTCATTTGATAAAAAAGAGTCATTCTTGAGCGATGATCAATATCTACAGCCTGTATTAGAAGATGATCCCTTATTATTTGCATTTGATGATGACGAAGACTTTGAGGAAGAAGAAGAAAAAGAAGAAGAAAAGGACGTGTTGGACTTGGAAAAAGTGGAGCCTACGACCGAACTTGAAAAGAAATTACTGCAAATGTTGATTGAAAGTCAAGAGGAATTGAAAAACCTTAAAGGACAATTTGAAGAATACAAATCAACCGTGAAAAGGACTTTCTATGATACTTTAACTGAAGACCATTAAAAAAAAAAAAAGCATTTATACATTATGTACAGTAGTATTTCAATAAACACACAACTGAACTTTTTCCGAGCTTAAGAAGACAATATGAACTGATTGACTCTTATTGTTCCTCCCTTTTAGACGATGTTTGTTGAATATCACACATTATAATTGCCATCTTTGTGGTTTAAACGTCCCCCCTTTCTTTCTTTTTTCTTTTTTCGAAAGATAATGTTGCATCATGTCAAGCAGCCACTGTTTACTATAAGACATTATAGTACTCAGTTAACTGGCTATCGAAAATATGCTCAACAGTTCAAGAGTAAACCAGGATCTTACATGACAGCATTTGCTGTGCTTCATGAACTCACTGCCATTGCACCTTTTCCTGTCATCTACTATGCACTTGATGCATCTTCCATCACGATACCCTTTTCAAATTCTCTTGTCGAAGAAGGCAACAAGTTTATTAATAAAGTAAGGGTGCATTACGGATATGAGCAACTCGAACCAGATAACAAGGTCATGATTCATCTCGTGACGACATACTGCATTGTCAAGGTAATTAAAAAAAAAATAACAGCATTAGAAACTTATCAACAGTAGGCATTACTTCCTGTTCGTCTAGCTGCCTCAGCTGCTATGACACCTATGGTCGCAGAAAAACTCATTTCTCCTTCTGTTCAGTTTATACGACGACGCGTTCTCTCAAAACAATAAATCTTCTTTATTATCTGAATTAGCCTTGGCTGCATCGGCATCCATACCCAAGAGGATGACTTTTCGTAGTCTGTCTAGACGATCTCTTTGTATCTGCAATAACTCTTCCATGTCTTCGTCTTCCTCCATGTTATTAGGTGCTGTATTGAAGTCATCGCTTTGTAAGGTAAAGTCCATTTCTTGATCTAGGCTACTCGATTTTTCTGTTGATTGTTGTTGCTGAGGTTGTTGTTGTTGTTGTTGTTGCTGCTGCTGCTGCTGTTGTTGTTGTTGTTGAGATTGCTTTTGTTTTTCTTCTTGTTGTTGTTGTTGCAATACAAGTATTTGTTTTGTTTGTTCAAGTATAAGTTGAATGTGATTACAGACCGTTTCAAAATCCTCACATTTTTCGAGCAATCTATCTGTCAAATCAGCCTGTCTTTCTGGTGGTTGTGATGAAAGAAGTGTAGTACTGGTCTCTAGTTTGTTATTACTAAAGAAAAGTAAAATAATGAGTATAATGTGATAGGGCTGAATGACAACACAAACGCTTTAGTTGCATTGCAATCCAAAAGACGCGCCGAGAGTTCTAATATGTCCTATATATAAAGAAAATAAATATATACACAATAGATGTTGTATGTAATAATCCGTACACCATCCAATAGTTTATTCAATATTAATAGCTCAGTCTGTAGCGACCCTTTAGCTGAAGATTCTATAGGTAAAATATAAGGAGTCATAAAAAAGGAAATAAAAAAAATGAGGGAGAGAAAGAGGAGTGTGTGACCTCGAATTAGTGTGATGATGATGTAAGGGGATTGTTTAGGTTTGACGTATCAATCTCATAGACTTCTTCTACGAATTTACGTCTTCCAATATAACTAAAAAAGACATGAGTATATTTTTAAGACATTTATAAACATACCTTTTATTTCGGGGTCTACAAAGCACATGAATCATGTTGGATAAGGGGTTACCAAAATCGAAGGGGTGTTCTTCAAATGGGTTTGCAGCCAGATTTGATCTTAACTAAAATGGTAAAAGAATACAACAATGAGCTACATCTCTCAAATTAGAAAAAGACTGTCTTATTACCTGCTCGTGTGTCGTTACACCTCTCATCACCAGGAAACAGTGATACCCAGTGAGGCAAGAGACAGGAAGGAGCAAAATAAGGCAGAACAAGGCGACGGCAAAACTGACAGGTTCCCTTTGTAAGGCTATTTGAAATGATCCAATGTCTAGTGCTGTAAAAATGACCTGATATAGTGAAAATGCTGCAGCAAGACAGCAAAGCAAGAAACAACAGATAACAAATGTAAAGAAGCTCTTGTAATTTCTCTTGCCAACACAGTTATTCAACCAAATACAGTGATGATCCTCGTTTTCTGTTTTATATATAATCAGCATGTTTCCGTTCAGTTCATTGAAGGACAATGTGGGATTCATTGTTACCTGCCTACACAATTATTACATTGTCTACAATGGCTTGCTCTTGGTGGTCTATAGATACAGCATGTTTCGCAATATTTTAATCGTACGAGCATGCCTTTGATCATAACTTCTTTAGGTGAAGGCAATATGCTATAGTCTGACATGGAGGAGTATGGATAACCATAGGTATCCTCTCTTGATTGATTCTCTGGTTGTGCTATCTTGTCTAGATTTCTAGGCAAAATCTATGAAAAAAAAAAAGAGAGAGGTGTTACTTTTTTCCTGTGTGTGTATCGTATGATGTATGTACAGATTAGCTTACACCAGGGTCTGTCCACGAGGTTTTTAGCATGGAAGCAAGAGCGAGAACAAACAGATATGCAAACACGATGGGCACTGCCGGTGACATGTTATGCCATAACCAAGGACATCTGTTAACTAAAGCATGAATCATCCTGCATTATTCTTTAATATGTTATCTCTTACGTAAATATGAAAAATAGGATAGAAGGTGCTAATAATAGAACAATGGATATACTGAAAGCCCAAAATGCTCTACTCATCAATAATCTTCCACCACAAAAGAAAATAGTATTTCCGATATATATTTCATAGTTTCGTGTCTTTGTCAATCGTTTTGCTTTTATTGCTTGTTGATTATGAAGAGGAATGGATGATGTTTGTAGTATTTCCGACATAAAGAAAAATAAAAATACAAAAGAAGAAAAGAAAAGGAAAGAAAGCGGAAATATACCTAAAAGAAATTTGCATATTCCTTCTCTCTCACTTTCTCTCCCTTTCTTGTGTAATGCAGCTGCCTGGAGTCTTAGGGACACCCCTCCTTTTCAAGCGTTAAGTCCGGTCCGATCGTCACGGAAAAAAAAAAAGAAGCTTAAAGACTGTGGCAAACTGAATATAATCGTTATTGGATGTAAAAGAGGAGGAAAATAAAGCAGTTGAAGCAAGCTTAAAGAGAAAAAAAAAAAAACAAGTCTGGAAATGCCAAACAAATAAATACGAAGCAGCTTCTTTTTTTTTGTAGTTATTTATTGACAGCATCCATCTTGAACTCTTTTAATAAAATGATTTTTTTCTTTTTTCTTTAATAACTAGACTTTCTTCCTCTCCTTTCTTTCTCTACTTTAAACGACTTGTTTCCCTATAAGCAAAGACTCATTTATCAAGCATGACAAAAAAAAAACTCCCTTATTGAGTATCCGCCCGTGACTATGGAAAAAAATTTTTGACAAGCTTTTAAATAAATAACAGGCCCCTCTTCTCTTTTATTCCCCTCAAGTTTCAAAAGGGTAAGTAAACAAACAATATTTATAAAGCCATGATGATGTTTTTAGCAAAATTTATTTTGTTGAATTTCTTCACATGAACACATAATGATTCAACTTGACACCCTGAATGGCTTATAATTATTATTATCTAAAAGCTTCTTTTGACTGATTACTTTATACATAGGCGTATTACTCTTATTTAAAGACATTTTAATAATAAAATATTGTTTATCTAAAAAGACTTTTTCGTGTCAACTAAGCAGTTCTTTTTCATTGCTGTTGTAGTTCAAACATATGGTTGCTCCAAATAAATTCCTCCCCCCCCCCTCTTTAAACGTAGGTGAATAATACTATAGAGAACAAATGTATCTTTTGAGTGACATCGAAGCTTGTCATTTTTTCAAGTTTAAGACAAAATAGTCTACTTTCAGTTGAACATGGACACCCAGCTGGGATTCTGGTCAGTAACGTCTTTAGTGTACGATAAAGGATATCAATTTAATACTTTATAACTTAAAGGGCGAATTGGGGGTTTGTCGATATAAACTTTGTTAAAACAAAGTCAACTTGTCTGATTTATGTCATATTATTAGGACCAACAATGAATAGACAAATTATGACACGTGCAAAAGAAGACAGGTAATCCCCTGCTTTTTGAAAAGATGAGCTTATAATAACTTTCATAAAGCTTTACTGCTAAGCTTGATGACTGTTAAAAATGACTATTATGGTCATGTAAGCCAATGCATAGTATATAAAAGTTATCTACACTTTGACCTCTTTTCTTTTTTTTTTTCTTTTTTTTACCCCATCTTTAGTTTCCCGTTAAGTCGAAAAGTTGAGTGACCCTGCATCATGTTTTATTCACATACACACAAATGCTCTAAATAGAAATATTCTCCAACGTTGGAGGGATGAGCCAATTAATGAGGTGATATGATTGGCTAATCATAAGAGACAAACAGAAAATAAAGAGGCAAATTGAGATAATAACAATAATAGCTCATATTTTGCTATTGGAACATTGAAGAAAAAAAGAAGGGGGTAGTACAAGTATCAGGGCGTGCCTGAGGGAATTTTGCGGTAATTTCTATTGACCCTTGCCACACCGTAATCTCAATTTGATCTGCAGCATATTTTAGTATAAAATCTCACTTTTTCTTTATTCTCTCTTTTTTCTTTATTTGGTCATGCATTCACTTACAACACAAAAGACGTCTATATCAGAAAGAAGGGCTTCTTATCCAATACAAGAACGAATAAAAATTTATAGTCCTGATAGCATGGCCAAGAAGCTGCATGAACTAGAAAAGCAACCGAATAAGCTTGTTTTGCATGGAGTCAATATTTTAAATAAAGTGAGTGTCGATAGTGATACGGCTATGAGCAGAATCAGACAACGAAGAGAGACACATAATCGAGTAGAGCGAAGAAGAAGAGATAATTTGGTACGGCCAACTATTTTAATAGCTGTTTGTATGCTGATTATTTTTGTAAAAAAAGAATACATTAGTGAATGAACTGTCAACATTAGTGCCACGTTCAGCAGAGAACGGAGGTCCAAAATGTCATCGAGCCAAAGTGCTGCGATATGCGATTGACTATATTCGCGCAATGCAAGAAGAAAATAATCAGCTTCGACAGCAACTGGGTCAATCCGCTTCACCACCCAATTCTCCACCACAACAAGATATCAAAATGTCTTTCTGTCCATAGCATACAACATTGCCTCTTTTAATAAAAATAATTCTACCGTTGTATATATACAAAAGAATGCTGTTATCATTCATCGTTATTACTACTAATGGATCATGATATAATGTAAAGGGAAAGAGTTAGAAGCGAATTATCAAACATGTTCAATATTGAGGATATACTTTATAGAATAAGGAAGGAAAGAGATATAGATATTTTGCTACAATGAGATAGCATCAAAAAAAAATCCCCTGAATAGATCTCTCTATCACTATGAATCATGTTATTTATATTCAAACAATCAAGCAGTTCTTGAGAGTAATCAAACTGGGATGTGTCCCCCCCCCCTGCATCACACATGCTTGCTTAGTCTACAGAGAGGATTTTATTACATTTTGACAAAATATTAAAAGTCAATCCAGCCTCGAGAGAAAATGGTCATAGTACATGTATTATTAGAGGAAATAACAAAACAAGCTATACAAGAGTTTCTTATTGGTAGCAGTTAAAAAAGACAAATATCCTGCCTGACATGTTGGATTTAACAAGTAACACATTTGAATGTTACCTTTTTTTTTTTTTGAAAAGAAGTTACCAGGAATAAGCCTACACCGGAGTTCGGAAGTGAAGGACAATCGGTAATTTTGGATATTATGATTCATAATCCATATCTCAGGGGTTTCTTTTTTATAGGAAAATCGCTTTTCATATCTGTTTGGAAAAGATATGTAGAGAAAACAAATAGGCTTCTGTTCCGAGAAAGAGAGATACATAAAGGTCTTACTCATCTGAAAGACAAGGTTGTCCCTGGATAAAAATAATTAGGAGTATAGAAAATATAAACATATGTCAAATGAAAAAGAAATGGTTGCTCATTTTAAAGTAGTCGATCACATATCTGTCAAAGAGGAAAAGATGCACCCACTCAGATAGGACAAATTTATTCTGTACACATATAAAGGATTTTATTCATTTTAATAAATATGTCTGTGATCAAAGTCAAGGTAATTACTACATTATTATATTATTATTACTATTATTACAACTATTACTATAATATAAAAGACAAAAAAGAAAGGGTATATGGGATTATGAAGAGATTGAGCCATTATTCTGCCACTGCTTCCAGATCATGGCGTTTACAAAAAATACCACGACGAGGATCGGTCGTAAAGTATCTGTGTCCATTCACGCTACCATCGCAATTGCCAACTATAATGTGTGTGAGTAAATGTGAGGGGGGCCGTGAAAATCAATAAATAATTTACCACCGTGGTCTAATTCCACTCCAACCCATTCGCCTTTTCCAAATTCAACGCCGCCGATGAATCTAACATATCCAAAGGTAGGTAAAGGTCTTAGCTTCAGTCTCACACGAGCATCCATGGTCACATAAGGCGTCACTTCTTCATCATCATCACTTCGATCTCCAAACAGATACCGCCAACTTGATCTCTTTTTTCGTTTTGCGTTTGCCGTCAGTCCTTCCTCGGGAAGAGATCGCGTGGGTCGTGCTCTTGGGTAAGTCAACCGTTGGTTAGGTGATCTAGAACGGGGTGGTGTGACAGGGAGTTCAAACTTGATGGTCGTTGGACGACTGAATGGCACTGCGTCGTCTTGCTTTTTTTGCTTTTCTCGTTCCGCTAATGCGTCTAATCTAGCCTGTGTTTCCATTGACAGTAACAGCTCAAGGTCATTTGTGTCTGCAGCAATCGATCGACGCTCCTTTCGTTCGGTCGGTGGACAGGTAGGAGTCGTATATGACTTTGGTAGGCTTGGTCTTATCACTTTGATCTCTGAACTTTCGTTTGTTGAACTCTGAGAACTCGTTGATTCCAAACTAGCTGTGGTGCTTCCAGTCATACTGCTATTTTCTGATTTCAATATAGACGGCAGATTTTCTTCTCTTTTTCTCTCTTGATTTGTACAATTTTCCTTTTTGAGTCCAAGACGTTGTGAAAGCTTCTTTGCTTTTCGAAACATTAATTTTTTTTTTTTTTTTTGCAAAGAAAAAAGCGCCAGAAAAAAAAAATACAAATTTATAGTTTTGGACCGGCTTTCGGATTTCAATTTCAATTGCTCCATGGCCTGAGTTTTGGGACTTGGTGAGACAGTGAGCATTATCTCCGCCCCACACAAAACAAGCGGAAATAACTTGATACCGCAGTTAATCCAATCCGGGGCTGAGCTTATGCATATTTATGTGGCGCGGTTCAATCTGTTCCAGAAAACGGCGACAGTTTCCGGTATGAATTATAGAGCATCTTGAAGAAGTTGCCACGACAATGTGGCGTCCTTCGTCATGTGATTGTGATGATAATGAGTTAAAAATGCAGTTTTTTCTACATTGAATTTTCTAAAATAATATCGCATCATTCAAAATTTATAATACAAAATATATACGACCTCTTAGAACGATGTTACTTTCTGGAAATAGCGTACATCAACATATATTACAGTAATATTCAAGCTATGGAAAAACGGAATATAAAGCTGAAAGACAAGGCTTTATTTGCAAACCATGGCCGATAAAGAAAAAGACAAATATGATATATACATGTGCGTTTCCCTGTTTCAGCTACGATATTTCATATCCCTTTACTTGTTTTAGCTCAGGTACACGTCAGCATGAATGCGCGGTACTTTGAAAATAAATTATGCCGAGTGTAAACTAGCCACTATTTGTTCCTTTTTTTCTGTAGTAATTAAACCATAGTGTAACATCCTCTCTTGCATAAAGAAATTTTTATACATGTATGAAGCGGTATGAATAGTATGTGTCTCCCTATTATTTGTCTTTCAAATATCAAGTACATCTCCTCTTCAAATTATAGCAGCTGTGTGTTTTAGTAGCTGATTAGAATCGATAACATAAACTAGTAAGTGTAACACTATGCGCAGAAAGCACTAGTTAGCATTTTCAAGTGAAACTCTTAACTGATAACAATAAAGACATCATAGTGATGTGTATCTATAAATCAAGTCTTACTTGTATGACTTGAAAAAAAAAAAAGAAAGTCGCTCTGTCTCGATCATTCTGGACTTTACGTCCCCTTATTTTGTAAGACACTCATACAGGCTTGACACATCAATACAATATAAATTCAAATTCCGCGAATATATACGTCACCCACTTTAGTTATACGCACCCCATTGGCTTACGACACTTCTAATGCTCTGCTGAGGTTACGCGTTTCTTTATTCTCTTCTCCTTTCACACATTAAACATGGCAACTACACAAAATCAAGACAAGCAAAAGAGCATAACCGAAGAAAAAAACCTTGCTGCCCTTGGTGTGCTTGAAGAAGACGATGAATTTGAAGAATTTGCTACAGAAGGTTTGTGCAATGCAATTATAAAAATATTTACTAATATAATTGACATAATAAACCTTAGATTGGGGTGAGGATGAAGAGGATCAAAGTGATGCTCACTTTTGGGAAGATAATTGGGATGACGATGATATTGATGATGCTTTCTCAAAGCAATTACGGTAACTTTTATTTTATTCTTGTCTATTGCTAGATCTTAATATTGCTCTCTTTTAGTGCTGAACTCGAGAAAGAACCAAATCAGCCACAACCAATGAAGATGTAAAGAAAAAAGAATCCCATTATTTTTTATTGTACAAAGAATTCAAATAAATGGCAACAAAGCATTGCAGTCATCAGCTGGATTTTTACTGTTCAAGTGTGTGTGTGTGTGTATATATATATTTTTGTATACAAAATCAACCTACTTGAGGTGCGTTCACGCAAAATACAACATATATTATATACAAATATATATATACATTCTTTAGTATCAAAAGTATGCAAAGTAAAAGGAAAGGATAAGGCATGAGCCAACAGGACCTTTTTTTTTTTCTTTGACAAATAGAAAAGACAGTTGCAGCAATTTTCTTAAACTAATACCTCTCTCTCTCTCTCTCTCTCTCTTCTTTGAGAGGTAAAATTGAAAGTTGCTGTTCATAAACTATCTTATGCCTACACGATGGCTCACCATCCATATAGTTTTGTCTTTGCTTATTTTATACTAAAGCAAAAAGATGTGTGTGTAAGTAGACTTTAAGAGTTTTACTAGAGTGCTTATTTGCATAATACATTATACTGTCAATATCTATTCTATATTGATATTAAATGAGTCTATTCACTAACATGACGATACATGTTTATAATACAATCAACATTGTATTATGACTCTCTTGACACAGAGGAACAAGCATTTCGAATTCAGATGTCTGAGTTTGATTTGTATACCCTGTTGAATGGAAAGCCATCCGCAAGAAGTGGATCGAAGGAATCCTCCTCTTTTCTCGTAAATAATAGGTAAATACTGACTCAATAGGCTATCCATCCATCCAAAAGAACGTCCTCACTAACCTATTTTACCATCTATTCTCATCAATCCATCCTCTTTATTGATATTTCCATCAATTTATTACATTTATCCTTCAAATCATCATCCATCCATCCATCCATCCATTTATTCAACAATACACTATATGATATGATAGACCATCATGCCTGCTTTAGGTTTACCCGCTAACGTTAGCGCCACCGCCGATGGTACTCGTAAATTGTTCAACAAATGGTCTTATGAAGACGTTGAAGTTAAGGACATTTCCCTTCAAGACTACATTCAAATCCGTCAACACGTCTTCTTGCCTCACACTGCCGGTCGTTTCGCTGTCAAGCGTTTCCGTAAGGCTCAGGTAAAGATTGAAATGATCATGTTTGACATGTGACTTACATCTCAATAGTGCCCCATTGTTGAACGTTTGACCAACTCCTTGATGATGCATGGTCGCAACAACGGTAAGAAGCTCATGGCTGCCCGTATTGTTCAACATGCTTTCGAGATCATTCACTTGTTGACCGATGCTAACCCTCTTCAAATCCTCGTTGATGCCATCATCAACTGTGGTCCTCGTGAAGATTCCACCCGTATCGGTTCTCAAGGTACCGTCCGTCGTCAAGCTGTTGATGTTTCTCCTCTCCGTCGTGTCAACCAAGCTATCTCCTTGTTGACCATTGGTGCTCGTGAAGCTGCTTTCCGTAACATCAAGACTATTGCTGAATGTCTTGCTGACGAATTGATCAACGCTGCCAAGGGTTCTGCCAACTCTTATGCTATCAAGAAGAAGGATGAACTTGAACGTGTTGCCAAGTGTAAGTTGATTGCCTTGTTTATCTTACTTTTTCTTACTTATCGTTTTTAATATAGCCAACCGATAAACGTGTTCATTCTTTGTATACGACGCAACAACAAAAAAGGGGCTGTTTATATACACTTTTTTTAAAAATAAAGAAAGATTTTCTTATATCAGAAAAAGAGTTAAACTATGCAAATGTCAAAATGATGCTGCAAAAAGTAAAAGTGAAATAGTGTAATGCTCTTGAGAAGGGTTGATGGTTTTGGATCCTTTGATGTATACTATGAGACCGATCCTAGAAAACCACTTCTACTGTTGCGATCAAGCAATGCGTGGTGAATGTAATGCCATTGGAAGTAACTTTGTTAAATAGTAGCTATGTTGTTCGTGTGTTTAGAATTCTTGTTAAAATTGATTAAAAAAACAGTAGAAAGAAAGGAATATAATAAAACGTGTAGTAAGAAAGTAAAGATGAAACTCATTTATACTATCTTGGTGTTACTGGGTGTTAGTAAGGGGAAAAGTGTTAGCAGTAAAGTTTATATATTATAGTGAACATCAGACCTTAATATAAGTATAAAGCAACATAATGCTAAGTCTTGTGAAATAAAGAAGATGTTAAAGGTATAAGATAAAATAAGAGAAGTTGCTGTGGTATGAGTTGATATCGTTTATTTCAATAAGTTTTTGGGTTATTTATACAATTTGAAACTTGCATATGCATGCAGGTAGTGTTCAATGTCACCAGATACCAAAAAAGGCATCATTGGATCTTTGTATAGACTTTGACCTACAGCTGAAGGGGGATAAGACTAAAGAGCTGTTCAGAATTGCTTGTCGTTGAAAAACATAAAGTTTATGATTAGAAGGCAAATTATCAATTATTATCGTTTTCAGTCTTTCTTGTTTGCTAGCGGAAAACACATTGAAAGCATTATAGTGAACACTGCATGCACCAGAAGTTAGACTAATACTACGTCGGTGTTGAAGTGTAAAGTAGGATCCAATTTGTAGTGATAGGTATTTACAATACTTGATGGGTCATCAATTAACACGCGTTTCCAGCACAACTGTGTTAAACTGAGTAACTGGCAATATATTAAACACCTGACTAACCTCAGAGACTTTGGCTTGTAATATGTCAAATGAAATTATCAATGACATTTCTAGTCTTTAATCATGTTTAGTAATAACGAAGGTAAATAAAGACACTTTAAGCAAGCTTGTATTTTTAATCGCCTGAATAAAATATAAAATAAAGAACTGTATTATACAAAATCTTTTATTGTCAAAAGAAGCACAATTTAAGCCTTGACGGCGTACTTGCGAAGAGGGAAGTGAGCCAACTTCTTTTGTTGACGAACAGTCTTCAAGGACTTTTCATAAGGAGTCAAAGCTCTACGCATAGCACGGGTCTTCTTGACACGGAGATCCAAAGGAACGTACTTCTTCTTTTGGTAGAAGAGACGGAGTTGTTCACGTTGGGTTTGGTTGATGACAGTCAAGACACGAGCAACGTTCTTACGGGCTTCACCACTGCATATACACGGGTCAGTTACAGCAATATCATTTACACACTATACTTACAGTTCTTGAGCTCTACCACCGGCAACCTTTTGAACACGGAGGTTAGCAAGAGCTTGCTTTTGTTCGTCAAGGACCTTGAGAAGCTCAGCCTTGTTCTTGTTACGGAGTTCGTGTGCTTTAATGGCAGCCTAGAAAATGTACACTGTTAGTTCATGGACTTTTTAATATTGAGAGCAAATCTATCCAATTCCTCTCTCCATCTGTCTGCTTAACAATCGTGTTGCTTAATATATCTAGTAAACTAGTGTATGTGTATGTGAGAGTGTCTGAAATTAAAGAGGTTGTTTTCATAATTCTCAATGCATCAATGATCAAAATGTTACTTTCCCTTCCTTCCTTGTGCTCTAACATTAGTCGTAATAATAAGGACTGTTGCTCTTTTTTCCCCTTTCCACTGACTGCTCTTGTTAAATCGACCAAACTTTACTAACTGAACAGTCTTCTAGCTCGTATAGACAGATGGATGGATGGATGATTGCATTCTATGCTATGTTTACCATTTGTGAGACCGGTGATAATTAAAGGGAAGGGATTTAATTAGGTTGGTCTTGATGGATTCATTTGTAGGGCGGCTTACCTGTGACGGTTGGCTTTTTGATACTGAAATGGGGTGTCCAAAGTGACTCACTTGTTTATTGGATATTTGATCTCAGGTAACAAGAGCTGTACAGTGCCCTCGAGAAAGTTAAAAATCAGTGTTTTTTTTTGAAAGATGCTCTATGAATAAGAGTGTACCTTCTCTTTCTTTCATATATTTTTCTCTTATAAATACATAAAATGCCTCATTTAGCTTTGTCTCAAAAAGAAATAATTGTTGCTAGACGCTGCGAAGGCATTTCGGCAGCATAGATTGCCATTGAAGAAAACATTTCCGAAAGAACTGTACGTCGAGTTTACCAGCAATGGAAAAAGAATGGAACTGTAGAGACGAAGCCCAGGTCTGGAAGGCCTCCTATCTTCAATTTACAGGAAAACAAGAGAGCTGGGAAGAGTAGTACGTGCAAATAACCGTGCTACTCTTAAAGAAATTGGACAGTCGATCAGCACCAAGGCTTGTGAAGACACCATACGCAAAGAACTCAAAAAGCTCGGCTAAGTTTCTCATATGGCTGTGAAGAAGCCATTCTTGACGGAAAGCAAGGTATATCATTGCTAAAAACCATGAGCACTGGACAGTAGGCGACTGGAGAAAGGTGATCTGGACAGACAAGTCAAGCTTTGAAATCGACAAGTTCGTGGTGGACCCACCAAATACTAGATCAATGAAAATCCAAAACTTGCTTTAAAACTCTTATTTTTTTTCGATATTCTAATGTAGATGATCTTTCTTCATTATTTTGTTTATCTTATAACTGTAACAGAACTACAAAAGGGTCACTTTCTTAACTGTTTAGTCTTTAATAACAAAAAAAACTGACTTTTAAAAAACGGCAAACACTTTTGTCAGAGCACTATACATTTCCAAACTACTGAGAGTATGTCTCTGTTGGTTAATAATTTACATTCATAAACTTCTTCATTTTTTGGGATCATAAGGCAAATAGATAGTGCAGCTGGTAAACATAGCCATTTTGATAAAACTATAGAGTGACTTGTCTTAACCATAGACGCTTCTTTCGTTATGGACGGAGAGATGGAAGAACAAGTATATAGATCTCTTAAAGATTGCCCCTTGCTGCCTTTCACGCTTTGGCCAACGTCTTCTTACTCGAATGTTGGGGTGGTGCAACCTTTGATGTGGCCGTACGTTTCCTTCATGAAGATCCTTGGGGCAGACTAGCTGCTCTTCGTAAGTTGGTACCCAACATTCCTTTCCAGATGTTGTTGCGTGGTGCCAATGCAGTCGGATACACTTCTACCCAGACAATGTCGTTTATGAGCTCTGTGACAAGGCGGTCAAGTGTGGTATAGACGTCTTCCGTATCTTTGATTCATTGAGTTATGTCGAAAACATGAGATTTTAACGTCATGTGAACCCTTTGTTTGCCAATTTTTTGAAGGTAGTTTTGATTTTCTTTACTTCTACTAATGTTTTCTGTTGAAAAGTTTAACTTTCTGAAGACTTTTCTCTTTCAATGCATAAAAACTTGTGTTACATGTTTGAATGTTTAAAAAAAAGTACATATATATTTAAACTTACAGGGCAAGGACGGGCATCGCTGTAACTGTCATGAATTAAAGAGTTCACGACATTATGGTCCACCTCTTGAACCATCTTTGTCCTTAAATCAAGACACTGCTTTTGCAAGTTAGTCGGTGTTCCCAGAAACAGGCTAATTGTCTTCATGTTCACAAATTGCGGTAGCTCTTCCAAGGAGCGAGGGAGCTCCATCTTTGCAAGTTGGGTGAATTTGTATACATCCTCATGGCTCAAACTTGCCATATAAAAAGCAATTACAAATCCTAGTAAGTGAAAATTAGTATATTCCAAGGGTATATTACGTGGTTAAAGTGTACATACCATGTATTTGGAAGCAGAGCACCGACTTGATGCTGTTGATGTTGATGCCTTACTGTGAAAGTTGTGTAAGTTTTATTACGTCCTTACACAACGAAGCAGTTCTGTACTTGTGCGATGTCTTGCATTCACCAAATCCAAGAGAAGCGCCAAATTCGCCGTTTGTCACTTTTGAAATTATTACGTCAGGCCTGCCTTGACCTTTTTCAGAAGCGGCTTTGTCTGGCCATCTCAGCCTTATGTCTCTGTCATTGTCTGAGAGGATTTTTATCAACAAAGGGTGGAAGAATGAGCTCCACAGTGCTGCTTCGCCTATCTGATTATTTTTCACGGTTCTTTTTTTTTTTTTTTTTTGGCAGCTCTTCCATCCTAAAAATGAAATACATAAATAAGGATCCAAAAGAAAAAAAGAAACGCTTACAGACGAGCTACACCCATTAACAGCCGTTGTTCATAATAATCAGCCGTATCTGCGATTTGGGTTAGCATTAAGATTCCTTTGGCAATGGTGATGGTTTTTTGTTCGACGTCAAAAACTATATGTGATAGTTTGAGGAACATATCACTGGTTGGCCTCAATTGTTTGTCCATAAGCTTTTGTAGCTCAGCAGCATAAATTTCATCCAAGAGAGCTTCAGAGAAAACATTTCTCTGTACATCGCTATGTTCAGGAGCCAAGAACAGCACATGGAAAACCCCCATGATCTCAAGGACTTTCGTCTCCAAGAAAATTCCATCCTTGTTGTTATTAAGAATGCCCATGATGTTATTCCTGTATCGAAAAAAATCTCTGTGATGCCCACGCCATTAACCATCCAACGGTTCTGTTGCTGAGTGTTGCAAATAATCTCTTCAGTCTTGTCTTGAACACCAACAACAGTTTCACCCTCTGCCGAATGACGAGCGATACTTCTCTCTTTCCAAAAGGAAGCTGTCTCCTCTGAATTTTTCCACTGTGCCAAGTCAATAAGGAGCCTGGCTTTCTCATTAGAATCAATCCATCTTTCAACAATGAGCTTATATCGCGTTGTAGCTGATACTGTTGTATTCAGTTTTGTTATTGTAAAAAGCCATTAAGTCGACAGCTTGCGAATTAGATTATTAAGAAGAACTGAACATTATTAAATTAAGACGCGCAAGTGGTTTATAGGGAGAGATAATCTATGGCTGCTATTTATACAATCCGGCTGGTGGATATTGTCGATCACAGAAAAATGAAATTGTCGGTTACAAAAAGATATAATTGGCAAAAACGTCAAATATGAATAAAACATAATAAGAGGAAAATATGCTGCTAGGTTTAATTCATAGCACTTAACCATATAGTGCTTTGGTTCTCGTAACATTTCAGTTGATTTGTAGTTAAAATTAGTAGACATTTATTCAATGAAAGGTTTAGAATGGAGTTCGTTTAAAGCAATTTATAATTTGACGTTTGGAATGAAGGCAAAAGACATAAAGATCACTAAAACGAACGTCATTACATGTATCACCAATTCTAGAAGATAATATCTCTTCTTTCATCAAGCGATGACGCTTCATTTTTCCTTTCACTAAGGCCCGGAACTGTTCAATAGGATTTAGCTCAGGCGAGTAAGGGAGGAGATACATTACTCTATAATCTCTAGCTTCGATTTTTCGAATCATCGGTTTCGATTTATGGATACTAGCATTATCCATCACTAAATAACTGCCCTTTAAAGATTCATCCTCATCCATAATATCAAGAAACTCATTGACAAACTTAATAAAATGAGCAGTTGTTGTGCCTTTTGGAGCTGGTTTTACATCAACTACACTAGTGTCATTCTCCTGAGTTCCTTCGTCGTCGTTAGTCAAGTTTATTAACTAAATAACTCTTGCGACTAGTTATTGTTTCAAGTACAATAGGTCTGTAATTTCTGTTAAGACATCTTCCATGGGATCATAAACTCTTTCACCATGCTCATCGAAAAGGCTGCCCATTCTATCTTCGAAATAAAAAGTATTTGTCATTGTAGAGATCTGAAAAGTTTGAAAAAAAGAAGAATATTTAGATTAATAAACATAGGCTTTAACAATATATAAACTTTATTGACATGTAGTAATGCTGTCAAGCTCTTCTATTTGCTTCTTTGTCTGTATGCAGGACGACAATCGAATTGTTTCAAATCTTCCGCACAATTCAGCAGCTGGTTTTTGTCAAAGACCTTGAAATGATTTTGGTAAAAAAAAACAAGTCAATCACAATCTTTTGTATGCTGCTATGCTCCCTACAAAATTATTGTCAATATACATCTTGGAACACATATTGTCACTAATTACTTGAGTAGGTTCTTTAGATCACTCATGTTGGTGGTGAAACCGGCGTAATCAATTGCTACGATACATATCTTCGTCTTCTTCTCCTTAACATAAGTTAAAAAATCTATAAAAAGCGTGTTAATTTTTCGAGATTTGACTAGAAGTTCTATTCTTTTTTTTTTTTCACCCTGCGTATTTCCGTGGATTTGATCTAGGCTGGATAGAATATCTTGATCAAATAAATCTCGTTTGCTTAAAGCTTGCTTAACACTGCTACTGGGAGAGACGAAGACTTTTTGAACAAGCGATCTTTGATACAGTATGTTTATCATTCTTTGTGTAGTAAAGCCCGATTTTCACTTGCTTTCTTGGACTTTCTGCAATATACAATGACTTCGTAACCATCATCTTTGAGTTGCTTAATGTATGCATGGTGTCTGGGGATTGTACTGACAACGTTACTTGCAACCTCATCTATAAAACTGGAATCAACACGTTATCTTGTCCTATAATACCGTTTTCAAGCTTACCATAAAATTGATTGTCTAGCACGCTCAAAGTCCTGACTCTTATCTTTACTGTTTCAGATCCTTGACTCTTTAATACTTTTCGCTCAGGGTCCTGATTTAAGAAGTCGATGTTTTGTTTCCTCAACCATTGATTGAACCCCAAAGCCGTAGTCTTATTGAAACGCTCTGTGTATTTCCAAAGTACGCCCAAAACAGTTTTATCAGAAACACTTGTTAGCTTGAAAAGAGAGTCTGTACAGTGTTCCGAATTTGGACGATACGCATAGTTTATGAAGTCCACAATTTGTACTTCGTTTTCTATTCTGTTGTTAATAAGAATTGTCAGTCGTTCCTACGACAATCGTTGTTGGCTCCACTCCGGCTTCGGATGTGGCTCTGTTTTCGGTAACATCACCAAAAAGCTTGTTGGCCATTTCTCGTCCTCGCTTGTGTTGGTCATGCAGCTTGTAGTAGTAATTCTCGAAAGTATTTGACTTGAGGCTCCAGTTTACATGCAACTTTACCTGATCGATCTCTGATCCCATTGTAACAACCTTGGTACTAGAAGCTGGCCGAATCGAGTGAACGGTGAACCTATCTGTATCGATGCATGCTTCATCCATAACACCTTTCAGCCAGAAAGCAACTGTGGCTGGCTTAACTGATTGCCGTGTATTCGGGTTGTCTTGTGTCATATTCGTCAAGAAAAGTGTGTGGTTTTGCGATAGATGATTTCGGTGATCTTTGGTGAATGTATAAAATGTCCAAAGTGTGTGCACCGGACAGGCTTCCTTATTTTCAATCGCGTCTAGTTTCGATTGTTTGGGTCGTAGTTCTTTTGGGTTTCTCGCTGTTAAAGTTACATCCAATGGCTCATCTTCAAAACCTTCTTTCATCTGGAATTTGACATCCCTAAACTGTAATGTGCCCATATCCGACCTTGGTCTCCACATGGTCGCGATGGTTAAATGGGTTAATGTCATCAACTGTAACTTGTTCATGTTCAATTCCGAAGTCAATCCCCATGACAATGTAGCTTGTATCAGTACCTTGACATCATAGATTTCTTGCGTGCTGTTTAGTAATTTCTCTTCCTTCCTTCCTCTTGCTTCAAAATATTGTATGACCAGTTGGTTGGATGCTATAGGTGAACGATGTGCATGAATCACCCTATACACTGATGCTATTGCTGAACGTATAATGTTTAATGAAGAGTAGGAAAGCGTCTTCTTATACGTTAAGTATTCTACCAAATGTTCTGGACTATATTCTGTTGGATTGTACTGAGGATTTTGTGATTTACACCATGTTGACCAGCGTGCCCAGGCTTGGTCGTAGTTCTTTCTTGTAGATGGCTTATTGGGTTCCTTTAGAAATTCGACTATTGAATCGCTGATACCCTTATTTGCTTGGAACGCCCTGATAATAGCTATGCAGTCACCGACCATATCTTGTTCAGTTGGATCTTTATCGGATTGTCTATACTCTGACGTATAACCATTGGCCATCAATATTGGCTGCTCCATGTTGGGGTGATCATCATTGCCTTTGCAACCCTGTCTGCCTGTAATTTCCTTATGACTCTCGGTATTAACTTCCATGGCGGATGAAGGTATAGTTCCTTCTTCAGCCATTCTTGATGAAAAGCATCTGTTGCTTGAGCTTGGGGATCCGGCTGGAAACTCCAGAACTTCGTCAGCCGTTTGTTCTCCCTGATCGTAAACGCATCTATTGTCATTCTGCCCCAGTGCTGTTGAATCATTTGGAAGAATCGCCTTGGAAGAGTCCATTCATATAGTGGTTTCTTCTTTCCGCTGAGATAGTCCGCTCGAACATTTTTCACTCCCTGTGTATGAAAGTATCTTACCGTCAATTTGTTGATCGTGATGACTTGCTGTATTTCCAAGCTTAGCGTTTGAAGTAACGTGGATATTGTTCCCCCGGACTTCTTCGCATGTTTCAGTGCTGCCATGTTGTCGGTGTACACGTGTATCAATGAGTTTCGGAACTTTTGTGCGTGTAAGTATTACTTAATATTTCAAAATAATGTTTATACCTGGGCTCAAACCGATTATTCTATCGTTCATTGTTATGCCCGTGGGCTCTTTTTTCAAAGAATACAACCCTTTGCTCCAGTTGGTCAGATTAACCCTTCTTTTCATAAATTGCACTTCGTTATCGTCTTGTAGTATTTGCTCTGCTTGAGTCATTGATCAGTATTTGAAGTGTATGAAAAGGTTTTTCATTACCGATAGCTTTCTTTATGAACAGGACAACTGCCATATGTCCATCGATCTTCCATCCGTCATCCAGCCTGAGATATGGTTGGCTTCCTTTTGCAATATTGTTTTTTGCTTGTCGCTTGCTTCCAGCATGACGACATTCATACAGACTTCTCCAAAGATAGTCTGCACGCGGCCTACCTTTAACTTCATTTGGCTCTTGATCTATGGTGTTTATGATTGCCTTCTTTATAATCCGCTTAATACCATACTTGACAACGTAGCTCTCAAGTCTTATACTGTGCAATATCAGTTACTTAAAGTTCATTTTGTATGATTTCAGAAAGAAAAAGAGAAACAATGACAACAATTTAGATTTCTTTATAGTCCCTGAAAGGAACACGTTATTAACTTGTTTAAAAAAAAGAAAGTTGCCGTGCCTTATAAGGGGGTATATATACTGTTCTTCCCTTACCAATACTGAAATAGCATCATCGTCAACCCTACTTCTCGCTTTTTTAAAGAAAGGTTGCTTCTATAGAACCAATGTTAAGTTGGCCCGATATTAATGAAAAATGCAGGAATAGCTTTGCTAAATATGGCAAACAAAGAGTTACTTTATTTATCATGAGGAGGTTCCTGTAATTTTACTATGTCTCCAAAAATACATCTTCGCCTTTCCATAGTTTTACAAAGCACACTTCAACTTGAATACCGACACTGGTGAGTGTATCAATCCATAGTTTTTGAGTTTCAGATAAGGTATCTCCGGGCCCTTTTACTATAAATCACGTTTAGATTGTTTATCCCAAAAAAGACATAAACGATTAACCTTCAGAAAATAGACATTCCTTCTTTTCATAATTCCAGCAACTTGTATACATAAAGTATTAGTTACTCGTCTTTATAATATCTTGTATAAATTTACCAAAGATCTGGCATTCCGCTTTGTCGCTGTCCATATTCCTCAAAAAGTAGTTTACATAGAGAGGCTAATGGCAAGGGGCCAATACACTTTTTGGATATATAAATAACAACACCAAATAAGCATTGACCTCTTTTTCTCTTACCTCGGCTATCTCTAATATATCCTCTAGCTCATAATTCCAGTTGACGCCTATACATAATGTCTGTCTGGGTCTTTCTCTGGTATCGACTGTCTTTATGATATCTAAATAATCACCATTTTCTATTGCACTTAATCTTTTTTGAATAATGTCTAATCGACCTATTTATCATTTTTCATCATCTAAATCATCATTGTTTACAGTGATTTCAATTGCTCTTACTTTCATAAAATGCATCTGATCGTATATCCAATGGTGCAGTCTGATAAGGCGTTTCAAAGACACCAGGAATAGGCGCAAATATAACGTCCCAAAACAACAGGGATGCCTTTTATATTCGCTTGGTTACTATTTTTTGTAATATAAGAATATATTACTTACAATCATCCTTATTATCCCATTCTCTGCATGCAGTCTATACAAACGAGGTTTATAAAAGGATATACACACAACACAAAGAGAGAGACCTTACCCTTTGAAGCCTTTTTTGGCATAATATTCTAGGGCAACTTCTTCTACTGAGCACTCTGCGCCATTATTTGTTCTCCATATAGACTTTTTATTTACACTATCGTTTGATATACGTTCACCTGTAAAGAATATGCATCAGATAATGAAAAAATAATAATCATAATACTAATACCGTAAACTGTAATCTCCCTAGGCTTTCTTAGGCTCATATAGGAAAAGTCATGTTGTTCTCTCTTTGGAATAGAAAGTTGTCGTTCTAAACGTTTTATACGCTCCTGTATCCCATGAATATAGACTAAATGGAGATCCTTTGTCAGTTAGCCTGCTGCTTGTTTTCACCTTGTTACTTACTTTGATGAACAAGAGGGTCATGCAATGCATCAATACATGTTTGTAATGCACACTTCTTTTGTTCCCTCATGACCTTTGCGTCTTTTCTTTCTAAATAGTTCATTTGAACCAAAGCAAGCCTTTCGTACCACTTGCCTCGTTTGCCCAGACGATACACGCGCTGACTTAGTAGTTTGTGTAAGATAAGAGATTCTAGCTCATATTCATGTAACTTGGCCAATATCTCTGTCCCTCGGTCTAATAATCTGGTATATATCCAGCCTATATGAAAAAATGAATAAAACGTACGCGTCTTTTCACACTATGAATTACCTGCTTCGAATCGTCTTTTATAATATGGCCTCTGACTCGTTTGTTCTGAATAAATGCATTCATCCCAAACACTCATCTTGGACTCACAAAGTGACCAGCATGAGGCTAATAGTGCCTGTATGTCCTCACCGTTATCTTTTTGACCAACTGTCCTTGTCCTGGGCACATCTTTTATCATTGTTTCAAATTCCTTTTCTATTAGCAATGCCTCTTCAAACTTTAATAAATCAGCACGACAGGACCAAATAGAATTTGATCGAGACCATGTATACTGAGGATAATTACGTCGACTGATTTTGGCTAATATTGAACTAGCGATATAGTTTGCATCATGCAGGCTAGTGATTCGATAATAGACAATCTGTAGACGTTGGAAAAGTTCATACACCTCAGATCGTACACGTAAACATGGTCCTGTTTAAGAACATAAATATATAAAGGGGTTAAAAAGAGTATATCTTACCTAGATACTTGTTTACAGTATCCCATAGCTTTTTCATTTTTGATTCATGAATAGTTTGTGAATTACCATAACTAATATGATCTGACAAGGCGTACTTTACTATCTCCTTTATACACCCATTCTTTCTCTAAATATAAATACGCGCATGAGTTGTATACATATGCGTATGTGTATGTCATCTTTACTGTTTCCTGCATATCAATATGTCTTTCTTTTGCAATATTTTTCAACTCAGGCTTTGTCAAGACATGTAACGCTGCTTCTATATCTTTCAGATCACTTTCTATAAATCCAATCTCATTTAATTCTTGAATAGCCTTATTCAAATCTGTTAATGGATAATCTAACGTATCCTGCTTGATCCATTTATATCTTCTCATTAATAACCTGACCAGCAGGTGTTTAGGATCATCTATTTATATATAAGTATCGCCACTTGATCCTTTTTACAAAAAAGAAACCTTTCAAACCAACAAATCTACAGCATAAATCGAGTTCTTTTTCATCAAGCAGATAATCTTCTCCATCAAGCACGGTTTGAACCATATCATCAAATTCTTGTGTGTATATAGAATTGCTAAACCTTTGCTCTATATGTGTACTATGTTCTTCCGTTTCTATTGACAAAGGTTTTGCTACTATTTCTACCCTTTCTTCTTCTTCTTCTTTGGCTACTTGTTCAATAATAACCTCTTCCTTTGTCTCATTGTTCTTGGTTTTCTGTTTCTTTTGAGTAAAAAAAGTGAACAAGGTACTCTGTGTCAATCGCTTGCTTTCAGCTCCTCTCTTCTTATTATTGCTGTGCATAAAAAAAAAGAGAAGGAAAACTGACCTGTGTCACTTTTTTTTTTATTGGGCGTCTTGATGCCAATCGTTTAAGATTCCGAAGCTATCAAAACTAACTTGTTTTTTTCTTTTTTCTTTTATATATACACATTTATATACGCATGGCAAGTATCCAATATACACATGTATACACACACGTAGTAAATAAAGACTACTAATATTAGCTTTATATAGTCTGTCTTGATTGAGACGTCATTAGGTGACATTGTCATTGATTTATTCACAAAAGAATGTCCAAAGACGACATTAAACTTTTTGAAGCTTTGTAAAATCAAGTATTATAATTTTGCGCCATTCTTTAATGTTCAAAAGGACTTTATGGCACAAACAGGAGATCCTACAGGAAAGGGCGATCAAGGCGAGTCGATCTACGGTATACTCAACGGACCCAGTCAACGTTACTTTCCAGCAGAGATCAATCCTTCATTAAAGCACACAAGACGAGGTATGGTCTCCATGGCCGTTGCAGCAGATGCCTCTGTTGAGAGTGGCGGTGTGAGTGGGAGTCAGTTCTTTATTACACTAGGTGAAAACTTGGATTATCTGGATGGTAAATATACCTTATTTGGTGAAGTAGCAGAAGGGTTTGAAACGCTAGACAAGATCAATGAGGCCTATTGCGATGAGCAAGGGAGACCTTACCGTGATATACGTATCAAGCATACAGTCATCTTAGATGATCCGTTCCCTGATCCAGAAGGACTGCAGGTTCCGGATAAATCACCTTTGCCTACCAAGGAGCAGTTGGAATCAATGCGTATCGCAGAGGACGAGGAACTGGAAGAAGGCGAAAACGAAGAGGAAATTGAAAGGGCAAACCGGGCAAGAGAAGCCAGGGCCCATGCATTGACACTGGAAATGATCGGTGATCTGCCGTTTGCTGAAGTGAAGCCGCCTGAAAACGTGTTGTTTGTTTGTAAATTGAACCCAATCACAAGAGACGAAGACTTGGAACTGATATTTTCAAGATTTGGACCTATTCATAGTTGTGAAATTATTCGTGATCGAGTGACGGGGGATTCACTCAGTTATGCATTCGTAGAATTTGAGAGAAAAGAAGATGCAGAAGAGGTAAATATGGACAAAAAAGGGGGGATGTAGGCTAATGCATATATGTATATCTAGGCTTATTTCAAAATGCAGTCCGTGTTGATTGATGACCGTCGTATTCATGTCGATTTCTCTCAATCCGTGTCTAAGCTTCATAAAGATTGGATCCTTCAGCGTACCGGCAGAGATACCATGGGAGGCTTTGAAAATCTTACGAAACGAACAAGATACCGAGAGGAAGCAGATACGGCCGACACTAGTAAATATGAAATGGTGTTTGACAGAGATGACTATAAAAGACAAAAGTCAGCAGAAGGCAGAGATAAGAAAAGAGAGTATAGTCGAGACAGGAATAAAAGAAGAAACTATAGCCGAGAAAGAAGAAGAGATGACAGCAGGGACAAATATAGAAGAAGAGATGATAGTAGAGATAGACATAGAAGAGATGATAGCAGAGACAAGTATAGAAGAAGAGACGATAGCAGAGATAAATATAGAAGAAGATAAATTATTTGCACACAATATAATAACAATTACACTTTTGTTGGTAATCAACCTTTTCTTTATTGTTTAAAGACAACATTTAATAATACATAGAATGAGCTTGATATTTCTGAGACCTGTATAATGTGAACAACATTTTATTAATCATCTCTTTTACTTCTTTTATTATTATTTGTTGTCTGAAATTATCATTTTTCTATCAGTGTGCAAATGTGATTTCTGAATAAAGTGTAGATGAAGAAAATAAATATTTTTTTTTATTGTCATATTGTTATCAAGTTAGTAACGCTTTCTAAAGACTAATTTGAGTGACGCAGGAGCCTTTGTGCTTGAAGATTCTAAAATAGGATGATCATAGTGGATCGAGTCCTTGGGAACTTCAATATCGTATTTTCGAACTATATATTACAATAACACACAAAAATGATTAGTATTAAAAGCAGAAAACGCGTTTTTTGTTTTGGTTTACCTGTCATAGCAATCACAAGTCTCTGTTCAGCCAAACTAAAATTCATACCAAGGCATTGACGAGCTCCGTTTCCAAAGGGCAACCATGTCATACCCGAATGAGAGTCATGCTCGCCACCTGGAAGAAATCGTTCGGGAACAAACTTGTATGGATCCTGCCAGTAGCGTGTATCATGATGAATAGCATGAATATCAACATTGACAACGGTTCCCTTTGGAATGGGAGTACCATCGACAACCATGTCTTCAGTAGCTACTCTTGGGAGGATATTGTCAGCAGGACCATTGAGACGCAAATTCTCCTTGATAGTGCAATTCAAATACTCCATGGATTTCAATTGCTCGAGGGTTGGAATAACATCAACTGGCTTATCGCCTAGGACCGTGTTAAGCTCTTCTCTTAGCTTACGTTGAACATCCTTATTCTTTGCAATGTTGTAAAAGTAGAAAGAGAGAGTTTCAGAAGTAGTATCATGTCCTGCCAAGAAAAATCCAGAGACGTTGTGCTTGAGTTCTTCGTCAGTCGCCAATCCTTCTCCTCTCTGTTGAGCTTCCAGCATCAAAGTAAGCAAATCCTTTTCGTTTTCGGGAACATGGGCTTGTGCGTTATTCTGTACTTCTTGACGCTTTTGCTTAATCATGGCTTCCAACATGCCATTCAGCTTTTTGATTGCTTCAAGGATTCTTCTTCTTTCAGGAGAAATAATCGACAAGATGGGGTTTAATGATGTAAGCATGTTTGCAGAAGGATTGAATAAAGCATTGTTGATGATATGGTAGGTTCTGGTCCAATAATCAGGGTCGCCCTTTAGGGCCTTAAAGTCAAATCCTATTACGTTTGAGTTTCATATCTTTATAAAAAGGGAAAGCTTACCAAATGCAGTGTGACCAAGGACATCAAGAGTAAAGTCTCTCATTACCGCGGAGATAGGTGTTCCGTCGTCCCCGTATTTATCAATAGCCGAGAAAAAATCAGGCATGACGCTGGCCATGGTTTGGATAGGCATTGAGCGATGGAAGGCAGGATTCATGATCTGTTTATATATATATATATATATTAGGTTTCTTTAAACAATATATAGTCTGTTCTACCTTTCGTTGTTTTTTCCATGCATGTCCGTTCACAAATCCAACATTACTGCCTCCCAAAAACAAAACAGCCGGACTCTGTGGACCAAGTAGCTTGAGGAAGCTTTCTGATTTAGGGTATATTTCTTTTTGTTTGTTTAGATTAGTTTAAAAAAACTGCAAGTACATCATATCAACTTACCTGACTTGAGAAGCACATGTTTGGCAGACATTGGAGTAGCAACGTGTACAGTCCATTCTAGGGGCAATTTACTCTATATAATAAAGTTAAATCAATAATAGGGGGGCCTATAATTCTTTTACCACATAAAATCCATTGCCTTTCTTGATTACAGGTAAAACGATACGTTTATATCTAGATGATGGAGCCTCAGCAGTTAATAATGATTTAGCCATAGCAAAGTAAGAAACAGCAGGAATATGACGAATGCTCTTTGGTACTTTAAAGAATGAGTAGATGCGTTCAAGTACGACCAAGGCAACTGCTACGCCAATATAAGAGCGTTTTGATCTCTTTTGAAGAATTGGTACAAGTTTATCCAAAGCACGATGATATGTTTCAATTGCAATTTCAGTCAATTCCATTTTTTAAAAGATGTGTGTGCGTATGAAATAAAAGTAGAAACGTAAAATAGATGCGCGCATTTATATAGTTGAAGAAAAAGGTTGTGATTTGTGCCAAAAATGGCTAAAGCTCTAAGGATTTTGGCTTTTTCGGCGAAGGTTCTGCCGATTGTTTCAGCCAATGAGATTGCTTTCGGTCAAACAAACAATACACAAAGAAAGAAAAAGAGAGATTAAAACTAACAGAGTATTTGATATTATTTGTGTATCATGATATCATTGATAGGTTCAATATAATAACAATGGCTTGCGTTGATCATAACTTAAGCTATTAAACCATTATTATCATGGTTTATTAAACCCCCGAAGCCAAGGCTAGGTGGAAAGATGGACAGAATCACAGAGTTCGGAGGGGGGATTTCAATCATCCGCTTTGTGCTGTGTCACAATGATCGATTGCAACAATGCTCAGACTTTTTTTTAATTATCAAACTATTCAACAATGTATAAAAAATAAAGTAAGCTTTGTTTTATATTTAAAAGGAAGGAATAAAGATTTAAAGTCTTTTCTTTTCTAAATGATGTATTATTCCTTCAATTAGTTTCAATAGACGCTATTAAAAATTACTTTAATTGGGAATGGAGACTGATCAGAGATTTTATGATGGTTCCACATGTATGATATTGACTCGAATGAGCAACGTCTGTAACAGCACAGCTTTGGATGATTTTCATAGTACCTTTATTTATCAAACATAAAAGGGCATCTTTGCGTTTTTAATAAAGACGAGTATCTTACTGACTGATATATGTAACATAAATTAAGCATGTGTTTCTTTTATGATATTTACCATCTTGTGATTGGTGGGGTAAAGCTTTACCGTTTTATACTTGGAACGTATGACGAGAACTTTCATTATCACGGACGTATTTTTTAACTCCTTTTTGGCAAAAGCCTTCCTCTGATGAAAAGTGTCATGGCTCTACGAATCAATGTTTGTGTCAATTGAAAAAAAAAAAAAAAAAAAAAAAAAAGGCATATTCTTTATTTTCATATCAAGACTTATTTACCAAGTCGTCATAGTTTGATCCTTCTTCTCGTTTATTCTCTTTGAGGGATCTATAATAAAAAAAATAGTTCCTATCATTGCTTAGACTTTAGAGGAACTTGGTACTATGTCATACATTATTCAGACTCATGGTCATAAAAAGCGCTTGTCTGTCTATTATTTTTTTTCTTTCTTTTTCTACACACAATAGAATGCATAATTTAGACAGAATAAATAAAGAATCTCAATCGCTGCCTTGTATATCTGTGTTAAAAGTACCCAAGTAAACATAAAGAAAAGAAAAAAGGTGACAGGTTACAAAGGACGTGTGGATAATATATATAAATGTATAAACAGCTATTATTCGGTTTCTTTTTTACTATCATTTTCCTCTATTTTACTCGATTCTTCCTTCTGTTCTTGTTCATCTTCATCCTTATTTTCTAATGGTTGCTCTTTATCCTCCTTCTCGTTGGATGCATCTGTTGATGAAGAAGTGTCTTTTGTCTGATTGTAATAATGTCCATAATATTGTTGGAACCATTGATTGTAGGCTTCTTTTTGTTCTTGAGTTTGTGGTTGCCCGTAATAATGAGCGTAATATGCAGCTGCTTGTTCAGCTATATTGTTCAAGTCTGTACCATTTCCTGTTTCTGTTGCTGTTGTTGGTTGTTGGTATCCTGCATAATTATATTGAGAATAAGCTTGGTACTGATCGTAGCCATATTGAGCATAGTATTGTGAATAGTCATATTGTTGGAATTGCTGTTCATAAAAGCTATATAATTCTAGTTAGTCATCTTACTAATTCTCTCTTTCTTTCTTTTTCTTTTTTCGACCACTTACCTAGTGTAGCTAGGACTAGAGTATCTTGCTGCATACTCAGGGTTTGCCTATAGAAAATAAATTTATAATTCATCCTTCTCTCTTATTTTTTTTTTTTTTTTTTTTTTTTTTTTTTTTTTTACCTCTGCCACTTTTTCCTCTACTAATCTTTTTGCAACAGCCAATGCCTGTGGTTCACCTAAGATGAGATAAGTCCCTTTTTTCTTTTTAGGCACATTTGTTGCGTCTATACCTGTTATACAAACATTGCGTTCTTCTGCATTTGGATCGCCACTCAAGTCAACCTTAACTCGAGCACCTGATTGTTCTTGAAAATATCTAATCGTTTCTCCACCTCTACCTATAATCAGTCCAACTACTGTAGATGGAATAGGTACATAAATTCTTTGATCATTTGGATTCGTCGTATGACCAAGACCGTACGATGCAAAACGAGGTGCTGACAGCTACACACTCAAATTAGTTTTTTTTTTTTTTTTTTTTTTTTTCTTTCTAATAGCAATATAAAACTCACGTTGGGTGAACCATAAACAAGTTCTTCAATAAGATGCTTTGCATGTTGTACTGCTGCATCATCACCTAACAAAGTAATTGCTCTCTCATTGTTGATATCATTCGAACTGTCAGACGAAAGGAGGATTTTTGCTCTACTCTGCTGTTCAAACTCGCGAATCGTTTCACCTCCACGACCGATCACTAATCCAACTTTTGGAACTGGTATTCTGATCGTCATCGTGTTACCGCCTGCAGCTCCTCCATAATGATGGTGATGATGATGGTACCCTCCAGCAGGAGGAGCAGTCGTAGCGCCACTTCGATTCGCTTCTGTAACTTTTGCATCTTCTACCATTTGTCGAATCATGTCGCGTGCTATGCTGATTTGGTCAGGTTCTCCTGCAATATAAACAACTCTCTCAGGTCCCGATGTATCTGTATTGTATGAGAAACCGTTATATATACATACATATATACATATATATATTGAATAATCTAACCTGCTGCAAATTGTACTTTGGAGACACCAGACATGCGTTCAATCTTTTTCAAATTCTCGCCTCCTTTGCCAATGAGCAATCCTACCATGTGATTAGGAACCTTGTATTCTTCTTGACGACCCGAATTCGTTCCATAGTTGCTTGTTGGTCTTCGTTCTTCTGAGCCTAAACCGTATCGACGAGGTTCATTTGACACATCTTTTAAAAAAATGTTAGCTTTATATAATATATATATATATTTTCTTCTAATTACATGATGGTCTAGAAGCACCGCTGTCATAAGCACTTCTTTTATTTTCGCGGTCATCTTGTTGATGACTAGTTGGTGGAGAACTGTCTTCATAACCACGCTTTGTTCCTGAATAGACTATATAATATCGTTTAATTATCAGCATCAGTGTTGTCTTTTTTTTTTACCTGTAGAGGAAGAAGGCTGTTGTTGTGGTGGTTGTGGTTGGTCAGTTGTGGAAGCTGTAGTTTGCTTTAATTTCTCTGCAATCGCTCTTGCTCTAGAAAGCGCATCACTGAAATTAACTGGGGATTCTTTGTCTGTGAGTGATGGCGGAGGAGGAACGGCTGAATAGTTTTTTCCTTCCATCAAGTGTATAGGAAAATTGACTCAGTAAGGGCTGATGTGGAGAAGAAGAAAAAAAAAAAAAAAAGCAGAAAAAGATTAAAGCGTGGTACTTAAAATTCAGCCAAAGGGACTTTTTCAAGAAAAAAAGTTATGAGAAAAGTGACAAATTGGATAATGATATGACAACTATTGAATATAGTTTTTAAGTATTCATTAAAGGATTCCCACTGCAAGCGAGATGAATACATTTATTGTTTTCATATAAATTATTCTACAAACAAAGTGTTTAGCTGTCAAAATAACGTCTCTCTGTGAATAAGAAATACAACAATATCGCGTGAATGCTTCTTATTCTAACAATCGACAGAAAGGAGACTCACAAGGAATTGCAAATAAACTATATAGGTTACAAGATGTCGTACGAACAAAAAAACAAAGCCAACTTTGAATAGAGAAACGTTATTTGATATAATTCCCGGACGCAACGCGGAGTCATCCTGACACGCCCTCTTCGGGGAGCATATACTTAATACATATTTAAATGCTTACTCTTCTCTATTCCTCTCCCCCCCCCTCTTCCTTTTATTATTCAATGTTTTCTTCAAGGCGTTTTTTCTTTCAACATATTCGGCTTTATTCTAGCGGTAAACCTCTTGTCAAGTTTGAAAATGCAAATGTCTATCGATTTGGTTCAAAGGAACCTGCGTTTAAGAATCTGACATTGACATTAAACAGTCATGACCGTTTAGTCATTGTCGGACCTGTCAGTGCAGGAAAGACCACGTTGGCAGAGGTATTTATAACGTATGTGCGTACAAGGGAGCTTTTAGTAATAATAATGTAAAATATAGACTATTGCAGGAAAGCATTTGATTCAACCTTTGTCAGCAGCTAGTTGGCCAATCATTGACAAGTCTGTATCACCTTATGCCTCAGATTATATTCACTTGGTCTCATTCAGAGAAAGCTCAGGTAGCTTCTCCTATAGTAAACATTATTACCAAGAACGATTTAATTTCAGGTAAATATATACAAGCATGTGGACACTTGGCTTATTTTTTTAATAAAGTGACCCTGATGATGATATCACTTTGGAAAGTTACTTGAACGGTGATGGAAAGTATAATGTAGAAAGGGTCAAGGAAATAGCCAAACAGCTCAATGTAGATCATTTATTACCTCTTTCCTTTTTGAAATTATCAAATGGTCAAACAAGACGTGCGAGAATAGCAAAGGCGCTTTTAAAGAACCCCTCCATGCTAGTGCTTGATGAACCTCTAAGTAACATCTCGTACACTTTTTTTTTTTTTTTACATTGAGACTAACATGATTTTTCAACAGTGGGACTCGATGTTGAGCATCGTCAACACTTGCTTGATGTACTCGGTGACTTGACCATCAAATCCTCTGTTCCCATCGTTCTCGTGCTCAGACCACAAGACGAATTCCCATCATGGGCAACAGATGTCGTCGAGCTTCAGAATATGGCTATTGGCTGGAAGGGAAAGCCAAAGGAGTTCCAAACCAGGCGTGAGGCCAACAAGAAAAAGACGGAAAAAGCAAGAGAGCGTCTAGAAAAGCAGACAGATACGACAAGTTCAAATGAACCTGTTGTAGAAATGAAAAATGTTAGAGTCTCTTATGGTGGCAAACCTATCCTTCAGGATATCACCTGGACTGTCCGTAAGGGCGAAAGATGGGCGCTTTTAGGACCCAATGGTTCAGGAAAGACAACACTCTTGTCATTCCTGACGGGTGATCATCCCCAGGCTTATGCCAATGATCTTTCTCTCTTTGGAAGACGTCGCGGCACGGGTGAATCTATCTGGGAAATCAAGCAGAGAGTAGGCATGGTAAGCCCTGAAATTCATCTCTATTTTAATCAAAACCTGTCAGCATTGGAAGCAGCAGGTACAGGGTTCTTTGATGTTGTTGTTCCCCGACCGTTAAATGATCAACAAACGAGCCAGATCAAGAGTCTCTTTTATGAGTTTGGTATAGAGAGAATGCTCCATCATAAGCTCAGAGATATGTCTACGGGCGAACAACGTATGGTTTTGCTCATTCGATCTTTGGTAATTCTATTTGTTACTTGCTTGCCTTTTTTAGTAACAACATGCATTATAGGTAAAAATGCCAGATTTGGTCATTTGGGATGAACCATTCCAAGGTCTAGATGATGCATTGATAGATAATGTCAACAGATGGTTAGAGAATCATATGCGTCAAGATCAAACATTGATCATGGTCACTCATCATGAAGAAGAGATACCAGAGACAGTAACAAAACGGTTTAAACTTGGGTCAGGCGGCGTCCAAGCCAACTAATGGTTTTATTTACAAGTATTGTGTTATTATTATTTACATATATATATAAAAGTGTATGTGGAATATATGTGGAATCAATCTCATGATGGTTAATCTTGATGATATTGTCTATGCCAATCTTTGAGCTGCTCCAAAACGATAAACGTGACAATGGTATGAGGTCCTAATCTAATAAATGCTGGCATCCATCCACGAAACAGTGAACCAACTCCTTCATGTTGAACCATGTATTTCATCATCTTTAATGGTCGACGTATATCATCTTTACCATGCGCATTCATAATTCTAGTCTTGACTACATCTAATGGAGAACATACAGTGGTTGCTACTAAGCCCTGATATAAGATGATAAGCATATATTTATACATAGTTGTTTATCTGCATGTAACTTACAGCTAATAAGCTAGATACGAAATGAGTCGTTAATCCATTTTGAAGACCAAGTTGATCTATACACATCTGTTTGAATACATCATAACTTGTCATCTGAGATACTGTAATCAGCACGGCTCGGTTCGTGCTTGAACCTAAACCCCGGAATAACGCCTGAGGTCCCTCTTCTCGACAGATTCTGACCATACCGTCGATCACATTTTTATAATTTCTTCTCTTATTGGGTGGTAATTGTCCATCATTCTGCATACGCACATTCACCACATCGCTTGGATTACCAAATGCTCCTCCCAAGACACCTGCCATAGTTGAACAAAATAACAATTGCCTCATAGTGGGTTCTATTATTACCGGTTAGCCATGTCTATTTTATCATCATTATATCATCATCTTACTCGCATCGCCAGCCACCGCATATTTAAATTTATCGTATAAACCAAACCGAATGGTAGAATACGTTCCCTGTCTTAATAAACTGGCTGATAGTCCACTATACAAGGCTAATACACCTTCTTGACGACTAATAGTCCACATCGTCTTGACCATTCGAATCGGACTCAGCAATTGAATCTCGGACCAAAGACTCTTATTTGTATCTAGTCGAAGTGTTTGAAGTCTGACCTTGGTAAGATCAAAGGGATGAGACACTAGGGTTGCGATGCATGAGGCAGCTCCACCAAACCAAAACGGTGACTGAAGTACTTTTTTGGTTGTTTTGATACTGTTATTGGCTATAATAGTATTAGAGTTGCCTGTTGTTGTTGACGGTGATATTCTAGTGAGAAGCATGCTATTAAAAAAAAAAAGAGATAACAAGCAATTTTATTTTTCTATTTTTTGTTGCGGGGTAATTGTGACTGCGTTGTAGATCAAGAACCAAACATCATACAGTGTAAATGCAAGTTTATATAAAATTTATTTACTAATCTTTTCAGTCAATTCAGGGACAGCCTTGAACAAGTCATCAACAAGTCCATAATCAGCAACTTGGAAAATAGGTGCATCTGCATCCTTGTTGATAGCAACAATTGTTTTACTATCTTTCATACCCGCAAGATGTTGAATAGCACCAGAGATACCTAATAATTCAAAGTTTTGTAAAACCTACCCTTCATTTTTTTCCCACGATGAAAACTTACCGACAGCAATGTAAAGTTCTAAGAAGAGAAAAAGGAGTTAGACAGACGTAATGGCTCGGACTTGTTTCTGTTTACTTACCAGGTGCAACGATTTTACCAGTTTGACCTACTTGCAAAGAGTTGTCGACGAATCCAGCATCAACAGCAGCACGAGAGGCACCGACTATGAATGTTTGTCAGCTCATCTTTATATTCTCACAGGCACGTGACGTGTTTACCAGCTGCACCGATCTTGTCTGCTAAATCATACAACAACTTGAAGTTTTCACCATTCTTCATACCACGACCACCACTGATCACACGTTTGGCGCTTCCAAGGTCAGGACGGTCACTCTTTTGAATCTCTTCGCCTTCCCATTGAGTCAAACCGAGCTTTTCAGAAGGAGAAACAACTTCTTCGGGGGCAGCATCTTGAGTGGCAGAGGCGGCTTCGAAAGCAGTTCCACGGACAGTAATGACCTTGACCTTATCGTTAGTCTTTACAGTAGCGATGGCGTTACCTAACATATCACTTTTAATTCAACGATTCAATACATGCACAAACACATTACCAGCATAAATGGGACGAACAAAGGTATCTTCACTTTCGATGGCAGTAATATCTGAAATGGCAGCAACATCCAATAAAGCAGCAGCACGGGGGAACACGTTCTTGCCACCAGCTGTATGGCCAGTAATCAAATGGGTGAATCCGTTCTTGGCTTGTACTTCGGCAAGAAGAGGAGCAATGTCTTCAGGTAAGGCATGAGCATAAGCAGCGTCTTTGGCAGTCAACACTTTGGATACACCTTCCAACTTGGCAACCTCTTTAGCAACACCTTCAGGGGCCTCACCAGCGACTAAAGCGGTGACAGAGCCACCAAGTTTTTTGGCAGCGGTTAAAGCGTTCAATGTGGCTCCACTGATTGCTCCGTCTTTATGCTCAACATATAAAAGGGTATTGACACCAGCACCCGTTGTATAGAAACGTTGAGCGAGTGTTGAACGAGTCTAAAGAAAGAAATAGATAAGCCCCTCTCTCTCTCTCCGCCTTTTTCTTTTTGTGTTTACTTGAAGAGCAATGCGTGATGTGACAGAAGCGAACATGTTAAACTGTGAAAAAAGAAACAAGAGAGAGAGAAAAGAGAGATAGAGAAGATGCCTGGATATTTAATCTCACACGCATGTTACATCTCCGACTGTGCCTGTTGTAAACGTCACTCCATCTTTGAAATTTTACTTATTTTCACATGAAATATCATTTTACGCACGATTGCAAACTTGACATTTGTATTCTTTTGTTCAATGTCAACTGCTTTGTTCTTTCTCTTTTTTTCATAGTTAATCAGCCTTTTTAGTAACTTGCAACAACTTTATTAATGATTATTTAATGATATCGATAGTATATATATGTAAAAAGACTGATAGTATCACCATTATTGCCCTGACAGGGCATCTCTAGCCAATACTATATTTTGATCAAAAGGAATCATCTTTCAGCCTTCTTTATGGTAAATCAAATTGTATACAAGCTTTGCATAAACGTAGATTTGGCCTATCTTCTCTTTTTTTCAGCGATAGTACTCACTTTTTGAGATATCCATGAGCTGGCAAAACTAGCACTAATGCATCTGACTTTATCATTTCATGACTCAATAAAAATGTTAAATGGCAACAACTTTAGTCATTATCTTGAAAAACCTAGTGAGCATTGTTACAATATGATATAGGAAGAGCAATGGCAAGAAACAAAGACTAAGGATGTGACTACTGTATTTTTATTAATTATTGACATTAGTTTTATAAAATGTTGTCATAAAATAAAAAAATTATTTGCGTAAAAAGACGACAAAGAAAAATATGTTTGAATAAAACGACATCATGTCAAAAGAGAGAGAGAGAAAGAGATAATGAGTTTATATGTAGAAAAAGAGAGAAAAAGTATGTTAGTATTAGAGCACATATCCTAATATTAATCTTACTTACCACCGAAGTGCATTCTGGGGAGAGTAGCGATAACTACCCAAGATAGTTTAAACAAAAAAAAAAAGGAACGGAGGACAGAGAGAACCCAGAGCACAAGAAGAAGCAATTGGGAGAACGTTCCGGATATATACGCCAGAGAGCAAAGAGGGCAGGACAAGCGAGTCAGAGCAAGGACCATGAGGACAGGCTAGTTTTGATTTGTGAATCTTTGAACACTTAAGTTAATTTCAACTCCAAGACAGCCCACCTGTTAATATTACGAAAATATTCTTGGCGACGACGAATTTACATTTCATGCAACATGAATTTTGTTCTCACCATGGGTGTATTTATTTTCGATCACAGGCGAATTTACTTTCCGGAAAGAGTGTATATCTTTCTAAATATAAATCTTATAGCACCTTATTGCATAAAGTATCCCATTATATTAAAATCGTAAAAAAAAAAGGGGGGAAGGCATGGCTGCTTACACATCAGCATTAGTGCTCTCCCTCTTATTTCCTGTTTCATCTTTCTTTAGATTCAGCAATTTTGTCAAATACATCTTTAGGTAATCTTTAATATTGGCTTCATAGTAATCAGCAAACTACTTTTCTTTAAAAATGCTTCTATTATAATTTATGTTTGAAGTTGATAATAAGGATGTTGAACCATGTCAAGCGCATTCTATAGTCACTTTGATAACCTAAAGACTTTTCCTTCAACATGAAGCACTTGTTCTAAGCCTAAATCGCGCTTAAAATAGATCAATACTGACAACTCTATCTGCTAAATAATGTAAATACGAATTTATCATAAATACACGTGATTGATCAAGCTGACAACATAAAGCAAGAATAAATAACAATATTTCTTTTGCTATCTCTTTTTCTTCTTTAAAAGAAACAATTCAAAATGGTTGAAAGGCTTTGTTGGGTGATATCATAGGTAGCATCTGAAGGTAGCGCCCGTAGTATTAGTCTAACATTTGGTGCATTTTCTGGTGCATGTAGTTTTTCCCAACGCTTTTATTAGTTGATGGGGTGGACCATCTTTCCGCAAAGATAGAGCAGATAATTGAAAAGAGGAAAGACACTGAAAACAACCTGGAAAAATTAAAGAAAAAGTCTCTTAATGAATATACACTGCCAAGAGGCATTCTAACTGACGATGCAAGGGCTTCTAGCTGATACCATCTTTCCTGATGGGTTATTTACGTAAACCAGCACCAAAGAAAGACAACGACATGTGGAACCAGTTTGTCGAGGAAAACTTTGATGGTATGGCCACTGAAGTGATGACTGCAATGAGCAATGAACCAGCGGAATAAAGGCAGCCTCAAATAGAGACTCATTTACATAGTGAATACAGAGCATGCTCCCTAAGCATGAAAAAAGTGATCAGAAGCGATTTATCTCCAAGTTTGAAGATTAAAGGCTACATAATACCATGGTCAAAGCATCTGATTACGCAGACAACATAAGTGAGGTTGTATACATGATAACATTTAAAAGCTATTGTTTTGCCATAGAAAACAACGAGATAGTTTTTGGACAAACTGAGTGCTTCAACATCACGGAAGTCCTTCCAAAGGATTTCACTGATGAGAATTAACTAAGCTACTATTGTTTATAAGATCCACGTTTCAAATTAATAAAAGGACTTTGTTCAGTGTTTCTGCACTTTACCGTATCGACTTTTTCGACAATCACCACAGGCGCGCTTTTTACGCATTCTCATAAAGATGACCGATTAGTTCAAGCACAATGGTGGCCCCTTTCTGGTTTCTATATAAACAGCCATTATCCTGCTTTGTCTCGCTAACAAGCTGAAGCAGACTACCGGTAACAACACTTGTTAATTGTGATGTAGTAGAATGCAAAAAGCTGCGCTCTGGGTATCGTAGCATCGGATGTCATGGTACATATTCAAATTTTTATTTAGATCTCCCTATTAACATAATCGTGATCTTGTATAATCTTAAAAGAAACAAATAGCGTTTGGTTGTACGAGACTTTTAGGATCAACCTAATCAGCGAATTCATTAATGCTGACGTCTGAACCAGAACTAGAGCGGGCCCTACGTCTCAGGATTAATGTAAAGTTCGCACAATGCCTTGTTTGAACTCACTTTAAACTGATTTGATTTTTCCCTGGTTGGAGAAAATGACAGCATCTTAATCGATGAGCTGAACCAAAGCTTACTATAATACTTGAAAACCAGCGCTGACAACAATTATTTCTGCAGATATCACGACCTTGACACAATGCTAGGTTTTCATGACGTTTTCGTGTAACATTCCACGTGCTGATTGTAAATTATTAATTTTATATAAAGGGGCCGTAATATGATCAACGCCTTTTTTTTTCCCTTTGTCTACTTTAACTCAGATGCAATAAATACTTAACTACACAGTATCACAACTGTGATGTCAATGACGTATTCCAAAATGGAAGGTGGCATGGATTGAGCAAGTTTCAGTCAACTTCGATCGTCACTTTATTCAACGCAAGCCCCTTTGACTCGAGATCCATTGCTCATGACACCTCCCTTGATGACATATTGCAGAACGTGCACAAGAATTGAAAAGAGACGATCAATAAGCTTCTCAAAAGAATAATGAAGACAAGTAACCCGGAAAAGTCAGATGCCTATACGATCTCATGGCATTTAGTTAAGCCGCATACGGAGAAGAAATTCAATGCTTTTGAGAACAAGTCAGAGTTATCAGAAGGTGACGTTGTTGTCAAGATTTGGAGACCAATATTGGAGGTTTTATTCTCAAATGCGAGTGTGGTGTTGCATTGCGGTGACACTCTGTCACAATTAGCACAAGAAGGGAAAATGGCCCACCGAAGAATGGACCTTCGCCTCTTCTTCTCTTCTGGGAGTTCAAACGATGTTGGTGACGTCGAGTTTGGGAAGATGGCCTGTGTTACGAAACTCTACTATGACAATGAGAAGTCCATGACCAATGGGAAAGTATAACTAAATGAGATCGCATCAATCTACAGTCTTGATGTTTGTGACATTAGACTTTGCCTGGTACAAATTCTTTGCTTTGAAGCCGTCGTCTATGAAATGTTTTCAGAAAGAAAAGAGGTGTATGTCCTAAGGAAGGCGAAGGAACTCTCTGCTCCTATTTCTGCAAGGAGGATCAGAAATGACAGTGAGGAGTTTTTCGAAGGGCTTTCGACAAGATCAATCGTTATCGAGCTCTCTGTCATTTATCATGGTAGTCTGAAGAAGAAGGGGAGAATGAGCTGCATCGCCTACGATAATAAGCCTGCTTCTGTCACCAGAATATCACTATCAATGGCTACTGTCGTATTCTACGTTGAATAAGGGTCAATAAGCAGTGTCTACATATCAATACCAAAAGCTCAGTAGCATAAACTAACTAATCACAATCATAAATACAAATCCTATAATCATTTTTAATATCTTTCATCTTTATTCTTCTCGATTAAAGAGACATTAATAGCCCCATTGTACTTTCTGTTTATTCTTACTACAACAAATACCACAGCTACAGAGTAGATACTTTCTTTTAATTCTGTCTTGTATCTTCATTGGAAGCTAATATAATTAAAAAAAACTTCTTCATTGTCACTATAACTCATTGCCTTTCTCATTCCTGTATTCTGTATGTGTTTTTATCATTCATACCCTTGTTATTATTGCTATTGCTTCTTATTGTAGCCCATGTTATGACCACTATCGCTCCATCTATGTGTCAGATGGCTTTATATTTAGCTCTATGATTTTATAGATTTACAGAGATAAGCGTTTACTTTTACAAGCTGGTTATGCAGATAAGAGCAAATTATGGCAGCTGTTGAATAAAAAAAAAAAAAAAAAAAAAAAAAGACATCTTCTCCTGTAGCTTATTACTTTACCTGTTTATCACAAGTACACTCTTACATATCCAACTATAACATTTTCTTATCTATTTTGTGAGTATACGCTCAAACACATCAGTGACAAGTTGGACACAACTAGGGAATAAATATTCAGCAACAAGAAGAAATAGAACTTGTGACATTTTACTCTACACAATCATCAATTAATTGATCTACGTCAAATGTTTTGTTCTACAGCACAGTAAACATATACACGTATTTTCTTCTTAAGACATTTTTATGCATTTTATATCATGAAGTGCTCAATAATGTATGTCATCTTATATAATTACTGAATATGAGTATGACAAAAAATGAATCAAAGGGTAACATCCCACCTTTAATTTCTCTTCACCCGTGATTAA
>JAMYHX010000379.1:0-42637 GCA_025529335.1 Rhizopus sp. PT2906
CATGACTCTTTGCTTATCTTTTTTATACTTTTTATATTCACTCAAATTATCACTTGTATTTATACTTTAGTGAAGTTGCTCACCTATCTTTTTATATAGTAAAAAGACAAAAGCAATAGATTTCATGCATTCTTTGTTCACATCGTACGCCCTTGGGCTTATTTCTTAGTCTTGGTTACACACCATTTGTGCTACTCTGTCAAACCCTTTTTTTTCTCTTTGACTTTTTGCAAGTAAAGGCTAGATAATTATTATTTTGTAGTAGTTGTTATATGAAATAATATTCTTTTATAAAGAAATGAAGCAAGCAATAGCAAATGATAGATGCGTTCCGAAACCCTGTTAACCTATAACTTTATTTTGGGCAAGTCTGGACCCAAGCATCAGGAGAAGGTCAGTATATACGCCCTGTGCCCTCAAATATGTCGTAACAAATGAAGCAATGGATTTTAGACTCTCTAAATATCGCAATACATATTATTATCTGAGATTTATTCGTGCTCATACCTATCATCCTGATGTCTCTATATCTATTAATAAGCATCATGTTTATATATAGTTCATCGCATGTGTCTCACAAAGGACATGGCAGCCTTTGGCCTTTCATAAGCTTGCATCGTCTAATGAGGTAGATGACCGCAATGACAGTATCTTGTCCATCATTGTAGTCACCGTTCATACTCAGGTTACCTTATATAAATACTCATTACTTCTAAAACACAATAAAATAATAATTTTCTTTCAAGACTCTAGTTTTATACTCTACGGTCAAGATACACTTACAGCCTGTTAAACTGTTTAACTCATCTCTGCACTATTTGAGCGTGAATGCCCAATTGCTTCGCTGCAGCTGATGTGCTCATACACTTTTCAATCTTTAGATAAAAAAACCTACCTTCATTCTGCATTGAATAGCAAACACAATTTCGTTTTATATATGCATCCTTCATATGGATGTCTTCATTTTTTGGACTTCTCCATCAACATAGGACAAGAAAGAAAAGACTCACTGAAGGCTGCATCCTTCAAGTAGTCTGTGTGAGTTGTAATCATTTCAAATGAAAAATAAAACAAAGTGACCAATTTATTTTCTCAAAAAGCTATCCGTTAAAGGCGAAATGACTGTACAGCATATCGTTGCTTTATATAGAAACAGGCTTGAGATTCCAAATCTTGTCAGCATATTCTTTTACAGCACGGTCAGCTGAGAAAAAGCCCATACCAGCAGTACAGAGAATGGATTTCTTTGCCCAGCTCTTCTTGTCTTTATAGACAGCATCAACATGGTCCTGAGCATCAAGATACATTTCGAAATCAGCAGATATCAAATAATAATCACCGCCATAGGTTAAGGTATTGATGAGAGGACCAAAGACAGAAGCTGTTTCAGGCCCACCAAATTCACCAGATTGAATAGACTGAAGAACTATCTGGAGGTTAGGATCGATAAGGACGCCATGATACTTTTGATGATGACGAATATCAGCAACTTTATCAGCCAAAGTGCCAAACATGAATATGTTGTCTTCACCAATCTCGTCACGAATTTCAATATTGGCGCCATCAACCGTACCAAGGATAAGACCACCGTTAAGGACAAACTTCATGTTGGATGTACCAGAGGCCTCTGTACCAGCAGTTGAAATATGCTGAGAGATATCAGATGCAGGAGTGATGATTTCAGCCAAAGAAACATTATAGTCTGGGATATACACAACTTTCAATAGGTCATTAATAGTTGAATCATTGTTAACCACTTCAGCCACCGTATTGATCAGCTTAATGACCATTTTAGCTATATAATAACCAGGAGCTGATTTACCACCAAAAATGACCACCCGAGGAGTCAGTTGTTCTTTTTCCTCATCCGATAGTAACTTGATATTCTTGTAGCGGTAGATGACACCCAAGATGTTCATAAATTGTCGCTTATATTCATGAATACGCTTTACTTGAATATCAAAGAGAGCATTGGGATTTACACTGATACCCAAGTTGGATTTAATCCATTGAGCCAAACGAACCTTGTTATCATACTTGACCTGCATCCATTTCTTTTGAAATTCTTCATCATTTGCAAATTTCTTGAGTCCTTTAAGCTCATCCAAGTGAGTGGCCCATTTTTCAGAGCCAAGCGTCTCGGTAATCAAGTCACGTAAGCCCGGATTAGCCTGATAGAGCCATCTACGAGGAGTTATACCGTTGGTGATATTAATGAACTTTTCAGGTCCATAATAACGAATGAAATCAGGGAACAGCTGTGACTTGACCAAGTCTGAGTGAAGAGCAGCAACACCGTTTACCTTATGAGAACCAGCTACAGCAAGGTAGGCCATACGTACCTGTTGAGGATTTGATTCCTCAATGATAGATACGCGGTTCAATAGTTCACGATCACCATAGTACATCTTTTCAACCTTTTGTAAAAAGAAGAGATTGATATCATAAATGATTTGCATATGTCGGGGCAGTATATGCTCCATCATGGGCACAGACCATCTCTCCAAAGCTTCAGGCAGTACCGTGTGATTGGTAAAAGCAAACACACGCGTAACAATGTCCCAGGCAGCATCCCAGTCTAGCCCTTCGATATCTACCAGAATTCGCTGAAGTTCAGGAATAGCCAAGGTAGGATGCGTATCGTTCAACTGAACAGCGACTTTGCCAGGGAAATCCTTCCATGCTGAATTCGTGCGTTTGAAGCGGTGAATGATGTCTTGCAATGAGGCACTTACAAAGAAGTACTCTTGCTTCAATCGAAGCTCTTTGCCTACCAAATGGTTGTCGTTAGGGTAAAGAACAGATGTCAGGTTCTCTGCGCTCTTTTGATCTGCTACAGACTTGTCGTAATCGCCTTCGTTAAAGGAAGCAAAATCAAATGCATTTAATGACTTGGAAGACCATAGACGAATGTTGCCGCAGCACTTGGTGCCAAAACCAGGAATAGGAACATCATAGGCCATTGCTTTGACTCTTTGTCCACCTTCCCAGGACATACGAGATTCTCCCTTGTCATTTACCTTTGTAGCTACATAACCATAGAATTGAACTTCATACGACACGTCGTTCCTTGGAAACTCCCATGGATTCACAGTTGGATCAAGCCAGTAATCTGGCATTTCTGTTTGATACCCCTCCTTATTAATCAACTGCTTGAAGATACCATACTGATAGCGTAATCCATACCCCCAAGTAGGGTAGTCCAAAGTGGCAGCTGCATCCATGTAACATGCGGCAAGACGACCAAGGCCACCATTACCTAAAGCAGCATCTCTTTCTTGATCAAGCAGTTCCTCAAGACTGAATCCTAGATCCTGTACACTCTTTTTATAAGTGTCCTTTGCCTTGAGACAGAGAAGCGCATTGTCTAGTGCACGGCCAATTAAAAATTCCATAGACAAGTAATAACACCGCTTGGGATTTTGTTCTCGCATGACTTCTTCTGTGAGATTCCATTCCTCCAAGATACGATCACGTACAGCCAAAGCCGTCGCTTGATAAATCGCTAATTTATCCAAATTAGTAGGACCGCGACACAAGGTCTCCACAGCATGATGAACAATATCTTTCTTGATAGATTCTGAATCATTTTCCTTTGGCGTCATGTATTTCTTCCATTCCTTTAAGACGTCTCCTTCTAACTTGATATGTGTTGACTTGTGAGAAGGAACACTTTCAGAAGCTACAGGTTCAACGTTTCCGTTTTGGTCCTCGTCGACATGGATAACAACATTTGTGAGTCGACGGGTTAGCTTAGGCATAGATAGCCGTCTTTCAGCTTTAGGTCGAGTACTCATAAAGTGGAGCTATAAAGTAAAAAGAAAAATTGGGGGAAAACAAATTCGTATGCAAAGCGTATTTAAAGAGAAGCATCTTATCTTATTGGCTAGAATTTTACACAACAACAACAACAACAACAACAAAATCATCATCATCATAGGCAGAACAAATAAACAATGCAAATTATTTGTGGGAAAAAAAGTGTGTGTGTGTGTTTCTATTACCACGTTTGAAGAAGTAAGCTGTGGTTTGTGTATGCTGCATTTGTTGATACCGCTTTTTACTTAAAGTTAGATCATGAGCACAAAAGATGATACAAATTAAGTCCGACAATTAAGTGAAACGAGTGTTTTAAGTAAACATGACGATATCACGATGATTGATCAACAGGAACAGGTATCGCTCATTATTATGAGCAGTTCAGTGAAGCAGCGCTGATATGCTTTTTTCTTGATGGAGTATAAAAAATTAACCAATGAAATGTAATTATGAGTATACTTTACTCTGCAGCAAGTGTAAAATTTTTTGTCCTTTTTTTTTTGTTTCCTTGAAAAGAGATCGTTGATCGATGACCGAAAATAGAACTTTAAGCAGAGTAGCTGCCTCAAAGAAGAAAGCATTAGAAAGAAAGGAACAAACGATTGCACCTGAAGGAACTGGATTCTTGAAGCTTGGAGTTCAAGAATGGATGATTGATACGTTAAAGTCCATGGCGATCAAGTTGCCAACCGAGATTCAGCGAGCCTGTATCCCGCCTATCCTTGAAGGAAAGGATGTCATTGGTGGGGCAAAGACAGGTTCCGGTAAGACTGCAGCGTTTGCGATTCCTATTTTACAAAAATTATCTGAAGATCCTTATGGAGTGTTTGCTCTGGTACTAACACCAACCAGAGAACTTGCATTTCAGATTGCAGAACAGTTTAGAGTACTTGGCAAGAGCATTGGTGCTAAAGAATGTGTTGTAGTTGGTGGCATGGGTAAGTCCGAGTGATTGTTAATAATTTGTATCTAACTTGTTTATAGACATGATGACACAGGCTATAGAACTATCAAAACGTCCTCATATCATTATTGCCACACCAGGAAGATTGCGTGATCATATACATAGTAGTTCAGGAGCAGTGGATTTAAGAAGATGTAAATTTTTAGTAATGGATGAAGCTGATCGTATGTTGTCTTCTACATTTGTACCTGATCTTGAAGTGATTCTGCCTTTATTACCCAAAAATCGTCAAACACTTTTATTCACAGCAACAATGACAGAATCAATTTTAGCTCTAAAGGATGTAGAAGAAGACCCTGCGAAAAAACCATTTGTTCATATCTGCGATATGTCTATCTCAACTGTGAGTACACTAGACCAGTATTATGTCTTTGTGCCATCCCAAGTGAAAATAGTCTATCTTGCACACCTGCTACGTACAGACGATTTGAATGACAAGTCGATCATCATTTTTTGTGGTCGATGCTCGACAGCAGAACTTATTACGGTTATGTTGAAAGAATTAGGCATTCGATGTACAGCTCTTCATTCAGAGATGAGTCAACAGCAGCGATTAGACTCCTTAGGCAAGTTTAGAGCTGAAGTCGTAAAGATTTTGATTTCAACAGATGTGGGCAGTCGGTAAGTTACAAAATTGATATTAGCATGTTGATACTGAATTGTGTATATATAGTGGTTTGGATATTCCCTCCGTTGAATGCGTATTGAATTATGACATTCCACGAGACCCAACAGATTATATCCATCGTGTCGGTCGTACTGCCCGTGCAGGCCGAGATGGTAAAGCAATTTCTATTGTAACAGAAAAAGATATCCAATTGATTCAAAATATTGAAGGAAGAACAAGTAAGAAAGGAGACAGATTGTATGATATTAGAGACTAACAACTCATGATAGACAAGACAATGGAAAAGTATGAGGTTGATGAAGATGAAGTATTAGACATCCTGTCAGAAGTGACTGCAGCCAAACGTATGGCAAGCATGGTAAGTGATTATCAGTAATGATTTATATAAATGCTCCAACACTTTAAATATATAGAAATTGCACGATGAAGGCTTTGGTGAAAAGGGTCATAAAAGAAAAAAGAAGAAGACAACTATATAATGCTTTTTTTATTTAATTTCATAGATGTAAATAAAACAATCATTCATTTTGACCATTTGTACACAACAGAGAGAGAGAGAGAGAGAGAGAGAGAGAAAGGGCTTCTTTACATCGTATGGGTATTTACACATTAATCTGGGGTATAATAAATGGGGCATACTAGTTTTTTGTTACTGATCCTCGTGTCATGATCATCTATTGACCTTTTCCTTTTACAATTGTCTTCAAGTGGCGGTGATAGAGGAAATGATGTAATATTTTTGTCTTGCTGTGTCAGCGCATGCGTCAGTAACTGATCTCCATAGGCCTGCATGTTTTCCAGTTTGACGTGTAAATCAAATTTACATAAAAACAAAAATTCCAACTCTAGTTGATTTAGCTCACATAAAGGGATTCCTCCAACCTAAGACAAGACATGTAAGCTTGATGCATAATAATAAATAATCAACATATGTGCATAAATATATAAATATATACTTTGGCGTATCGAGTATTAGAGTAGAATACATCGGACGTAAATTTGGAAGCAACAAGAATACTATAGATTGCATTAGTTTTATAAAACAGAGCCAGGATGAATAGAGTTTACCTGGTGATAAGTAGTCGATGTACAGTAAGTGAATTAACTGCATAATTTGGGCCCTTATGCTGAGCGATGCGATCAAAATAGATGAGAGTAGACAATAAAGCTTCATTCGAGAATGAAGTGAATTTGAGTATACGGCTGAGGTAAGCATAGATACCGATAGGAGGTACAGTGCGAGAATGAAAATGGGTTACTGATTGATTAGATAGTTTATCATTTTCTTTGACTATCGAAATTAATAGATCGGCGACAATTTTAACAAGTAATTCTGTAGGATATTCTGCAATATTTAAATGGTATTTTTTGAGTCGCATAGATAATACTACTTTAGCTTTCGCCCTTGTTGTCTTTCTATTGTTGTAAGAAAAAAAAAAGAGATTGAGAAAAAAAAGGAAAAGCCCTTTGTCCCATTCATTCTGTTTCCTTCTTTCCCTCCCTTATTCATGAACCAATCTAATATCACTTTTTGTGCATCTTATAAATATCTTTTTGTGCGCGTGTTGGTGGATTGACATTTGGTTGGATCATTTTAAACTTTGAAATTCAGTTTCCTTTTATTTAAGCAAGTGATGTAGTACCTGGTCTTCTTCTACCAGGTGCTGTAGGTCTTTTGAAACCCTGTTTAGTACCTCCAAGCATATTAATACGCTCATTTACTATATTAGTATTTGATGATGATGACGAAAGCTCTTCTTTGAAATAAGCTTCTGTCAAATCATCAAGATCACTTGTTTCAAACTATACAAAAGAATATTAATCCTCAGCCCATGTACACACAAAGATAAACATTGTTACTTTTTTAACAACTTGAACCGATGCCTCATTTTCGGCTGCTGTAATCACGTTTGACTTGGATGAGGAGTAAAGCATACGTTCTCTGATTTTAGAAGTTGAAGGACAAGTATAAATGAATACTACAGATTATATTAGTTTCAGCCTTTTTTTTTTCTTTTGTCATATACCAAGTGACTCTTTGCTGCCATCTTCAAAGATGTAAAACGTAAATCTTGGGGCATTACTGCTTATGGTCTTTTGTAGATCATTGACTGTAACGTTAGCAACCGTATCCAAATCAACCTTTTCGCTATTCAAATGCTGATAGCCATGGTTAGATCGTAGTAGATACGTCTATTAGTAATCTGTTACCAAGGAAACGAAATTACTTGAGCGTTCTTCTTTATCCTTTTTCAATTCTGAAAGAGCTTCAATTGCTTTTTCCGTTAAAGGGAATGCTACACCAGGAGCATAGCTTTTTCTTGCCGTTGTACCTTGATAATCAGAAACTGCTTTAGCCTAGTTTCACCATAGTTAAGTATTTGTCATCTGTTACTTTGTTTATCCTTTACCTCAGCAGCTCTGATTTCAGCCAGTTCTTGCTCACGTCTTGTCAATGGTGCCTCAGCTGATTTGTGAGCAAGGTGTTTTTTGTATCCATCCCAGCTGAACTCCGACTACAACCATTATGAGCACAATTGAGATCAAGAAACTAGATCCGTTTACCTTGTCAGTTCCGTAAATGCTGTCCACAAAGCGATAATCACCTAGTTCCTTGGTGAGTGTAGCTCTTGTGGAAGCATAGAGCATTTTATCACGAATCTTTGCATTGTCAGGGACATAGCAGAGAAATAACCAGTTATACTCTCCTGTACTTGACTTTTCATCCATACGAACGAATACATAGGCAGGTGTGGTTGGTTCAAGATAATCGGAAACGTGCTGAAAATCTAATATCCGATGTTATTCTGAAACGTTCTACATGTATCCTTCAAGTTACCCTTTTGAAAATCCTCTTGAACAGGTGTAGTACCATTAGGTATCAATGATTCTTTTATTCAAAGCAGTTTAACATTAGGGGTTCATTTGCTCCATTTTATTTACCATTTTGGATGGAAACTCTTAAGATGCGCACATTGCCACTTGCGACGGCATCTGTGAATACCTTTGAAAGTTCTTCTGAAACTAATATAACCAGGCTTTAATAAATACTGTAGATATCATGTCCATCGTTTACCTTGAATACCACTTTGTGTTGACATGACTTAAAAGAAAAAGCTATTATTGAAGTTTCGGACTAAATTTCTGTTTTTAATTGGCAAATAAGCACAAATATTTTTTAAGATGTTTACTGGGTACTTGCCAATAGCTTTGAAGTGGGGAGACCGCAGTCTTTGAGATACCATTAAATAATGTACCCCTGGGTAAACTAAAACCTGCGCTGCCTTCGTTTCTTTCCTTTACAAACCTTATCTAACGATGGGTAGAGAGCGACGAGAAAGCTTTGCTTTATTAAAATCTTCAACCATATTGGTATATCAAAGTGATATGCTATTATAGATATTAACTGTATAAATGTGCAATATACAGAAGTTACAATAATACTGATCATGCATCTTGCCTTCATTCAGTTATCGTCAAGGGAAGGTTTGATCCAAAGCATTAAAGGCTTGATCTGTTTGAGGTAGGATAATATTTTATTTGTTCAAGGGATCAAAGTATTTATAATAAAAATAAATTTAAAAAAATTGAGATACATGAGTTCATGTGCATGAAGTCAAGTTCCTGGAGTAGTAGTTGACATTGTTGAATACATTGAAGGTGCTTGATTCTTCAGGTTTAATGCTCAGACAAGGCAGCACACTATCTCTAAGCTTATTGGTCTTGGTGTGTAAATGATAACAATTGGCATTATGGATCGATTCAGTCTCTGTCTCAATAAAACGCAAACAGGTATGCCTGCCAAACTTTGAACGCTTCAAGTTTATGTTCAAACCTAATCATTTACAAAATAGGCCTTGTCCCCATTGTACAATTGGAACTTTGCAGACAGTGTTCAGCTGGTAATGGTCATGATGGAGACTTAGTAAGTCACTTTTGCTTAGTTACAACTAGTTAGGTACTGATTATTCTCTTTTTAATACTGTCAACCCCATCCAATGATAGATCCGGAACCGAGACGTCAACGTAACAGTGAACATTCGATCGATTCTTGTAGATTATATTAATAGTAACTATAATATTAGATCAAGGTATACTTCATTTACTAGAGTGCTCGAACCAGCACTATCTAGCCACTAGTTTGGCCCTTTGCCCTTCAGCAAACATGTTTTTTCATTAAAAAGATGAAATAAATTACGCTTTTCTATACGATTTCTTTGGTTTTAATAGGACTCTATTTAAAAGAGAGTTAATACATAATAGAATTGTTAAGAATGCTATCTTACGTTCTCTGTAAACTTTGAAGGTTGTTTAAATAACCAAAACAATGGAGAGAAGAAAAGAGAACGTAGACATATAAAGCAACAGAGTGCTACTGCTATTTTTGGTAATTTTGAAAATACAAAAAACTTTTTTTATTTTCCTTTTTCTTTTAAAAAAAAAAAAATAATAACAAACATGTCTGGTATGAACATGATGAATATAAAGACAGCAACAAGAAAGCAAAGACATTAAACTGGCTTTGCTTTCTTGCCTCAAGTACATCATTCAAGTGCAACTGACATTAAATTGATCATAAATAGATCCTGTTGATAATATTACTGCAAGACTCGGTTCTCTCGCTACAGCGCGTACGTTCACATGTAAACCTAAATTCACTTGACTTACTCTAGTATTTGTAGCCAATGCGGATCAACAACCACCCAAGGGTAAACAATGTGAATCAACAGCAAAAACAACAATTAACAAATTCATATAGACGAAAAGCAACATGATGAGAAATCAGGTATTGACTATAATTCAATCAAAGCAAAGTAACCTTTTTACGAGATTTATTTCTTTTCTCTTTTTTATTAGATGCTCAGTCTCAAAACAACTTGATTCAAAGCACTCATACTGTGCAAGTGAAGCTTGCAGATCAACAAGCAGATCCTAATTCCCCTCTATACTCTGTCAAATCCTTTGAAGAACTTGGATTGTATGTAAAAATCAGTAAAAAATCACACAGCCATTAACAGCAATTATCAGGAGTCCCGAACTGTTGAAGGGTTTATATGCAATGAACTTTTCTAAGCCTTCCAAAATCCAGGAAAGAGCTTTACCTTTATTGATCAGTAACCCGTAAGTATTGACTCCTTAATCGGCATTATTTACTTATCAATTTTAGTCCAAAAAACATGATCGGCCAGTCTCAAAGTGGAACAGGCAAGACCGCTGCCTTTGTCCTCACAATGTTGACTAGATTGAATCCTGCTATCAATGTCCCACAGGTAAGCTATCAAAAGTTTCTTTTTTTTTTTTGAAAACATTCCTAGACTGTGTGCAATCTAGGCTATCTGTTTAGCACCTTCCCGAGAACTTGCTCGACAAATTATGGATGTCGTTTTGGCTATGAGTAAATTTACAACCATTACCAGCAAGCTAGTTGTAAAGGATTCGCTTAGAAGAAATGAACCTATTCAAGCTCAAGTTATCGTGGGTACACCCGGTACTGTTGCAGATGTCATCCGAAAGAGACAATTACCCGTTCAAGCAGTTAAAATCTTTGTTTTGGATGAGGCTGATAACATGTTGGATCAAGATGGTTTAGGTGATCAAAGTATTCGTATTAAAAAGTACGTGTTTCTTTTAAAGTAACAGTGAAATTAACAGCTGTATTCATAGGATGCTCAAGGGTAACCCTCAAGTTGTATTGTTTTCAGCTACGTTCCCAGATAATGTACGAAAGTTTGCAGCTGGATTTGCGCCAAATGCGAATGAAATATCACTGAAGCGTGAAGATTTGAGCGTAGATGCTATTAAACAATTTTATATGGATTGCGATAGTGAAGAGCACAAATATCAAGTACTGTGCAATATCTATGATTTATTGACAGTTAGTCAAAGTATTATCTTCTGTAAGCGACGTGATTCAGCAGACGAGATCGCAAAGCGCATGTCTCAGCAAGGACACTCTGTCATCTCACTTCACGGTAAGATGTCACCAGAAGAACGTGATAAGGCTATGGATGATTTCAGAAGAGGTGAATACAAGGTTTTGATTACAACAAACGTTATTGCTCGTGGTATAGACATTTCACAAGTCTCGCTCGTTATCAACTATGACCTTCCACTTGACCAACGCAACAATGTTGATTTTGAAGCCTACCTTCACCGAATTGGTCGTACTGGTCGTTTTGGACGTACAGGTGTCAGTATTATACTTATAGACAGTAAACAAAGCTGGGAGCAGATGAGACAAATTGAAAATCACTTTCAACGACCCATTACTTATGTACCAACTGATGATTGGGAAAAAGTTGAAGAGCAATTAAAGTCCTTAATATAAGCTCAAGGCCTGATTTCGAAACTGTGTCTTGCTCATCTTAAATCTACAATACAATAAAAGCTTCTATGTGTTCAAGTACGGCTCATCCTCGCACAAATTTTTGAAATAGCATTGAGCAAAGGTCACACTTTGTCCCTTCGTCTAAACAGAATTGATGTATCCTTCTGTTTCCTCTCCTTTTTTTTGCATAAACTTCAAAATCTCTTACACTTTGGTCTGCACTGCTGAAAAAAAAAAAATTATTCTGCAGGATATCAGAGAATGCGGGATATGTCCTTTGACTGTTAGATCAATTGAGAAAAGAGTTTGACAAAGATATTAGACACAATGAAAGATCTAAAGTGCTTTGATCCAATAATAAGATAGCTCTCAAACATGACACTAAGCATGATCTTGTTGATGTATGTGTATTGACTTTTTCTAAAATATCAGAAAAAAAAAAGGAGTGGTTTCCTGATCCACTGCATTACTTTTTATTTTATGTTTAATCATCAGTTACGCTTGAAATTGCATTTTCATAATCCGGTGTTAGCTCTTCTAATTTCTCTTTTTCTATATTCAGTAGCTCTACTTGGTTCAAATGTCCTGCCTGACGTAGCATGTCCTTAAAATATCGAGCCTGCTGTTTTTCAACTAGTGTATACGCCACACCATGTCTACCTGCTCTTGCCGTACGACCCACACGATGAATATATTTATCCATATAGACCGGTACATCATAACTTATCACATATTGAACTGAATCTATGTCAATACCTCTTCCAATCAAGTCAGAACAAATCAACCTATTCAATGTCAGCTACACTCTTTTTGTTCTCTCTCCTTTATGCTGACTTACATATCAATTTCTCCTTCTTTAAATTGCCTCAGTACTGTCCTTCTTTCCGCCGGACGAAGCTCACTCGAATATTCTTTTACTCTTACACGCTTTTCTTCTGGTTGTAGTGCTTCATAAGCATCAATTAAAGTCTTTAATCTTTCTGTTGATTCTATGGATTTAGTAAAGCACAGTCCTGACTTGATGCCCAGACAGTGAAGCAAATAGATGACCAACAAAGGTTTCTTTTCTGTTGGAACAATTGCCATATATTCCTTTAACCCCTCAGGCGTTACATACTCATTCGCTGTAGCTTCCTCATCATCATGTTGAACAGATATATACTCTGGATCAATCAAGTGTAATCCAGCTATCTTGGCTGGATTTTTTGTTAAAGTAGCTGAAAACAACAATTTTTGGATCTAATACAATCAATGAGTCATTGTAAGCGAGCAAATGATCTTACTTACCGATGGCACTTTAGGATGATCCAATTCTGTTTTAGGAAAGCTGTGAAAAGACTCCAAAAAGGTAGGAGCTATTGCATCTGATAACACCATACTATAATTCACCTTTAGTTGCTCGATTTGTCTGCATAATTATCTTCTCCTTTACCCATCCTTATCAGTTTTAAAATCTAGTGGTGGTACTTGTTGACTTCCATCTGGCTTTGTTGCTTGTAAGATTCTATTTAACCAGTCATTGAAACTCTGATTCAATAGACGATCTGCTTCATCAACAACCAAAAAACGGACGTGCTGAAGTGTAAAGTTGGGTGTAGTGTTTAAGTGATCGATCAATCTACCAGGTGTAGCTACCAAAATGTCTACTTTACTTTTACCACCAGAATAACTAACAGACACTGTTAGGTTGTGTCATAGTATAGCTTTATCTCTTACCTTTCATCTTCACTTCCAACAAGTACATGTTGTTCATGAGCAAATGACTGTTGACCACTGACAGCTGCAACCACCAGATCAGTGCCTTTAACAAAGGCATCTAGCGTTTCCTTTACTTGAATCACCAAGTCACGAGTTGGCAGTACAATGACCGCACGCAGTCTTTTGACGACTCTTTTTGATAAAATATCAACAATTGGCAAGACATATGCCAATGTTTTACCACTACCAGTAGGAGCTGAAACACAAATGTCTCCTGGTGCCTTTATGGTATCATACAATGTCTGATTTCTCAAAAATATCGGAATAACCGCCTTTTGAACTAGTGTACGTTAATTGACAACTGGTCGTTTCTTTTTCTTTTTTTTGCAAATGATTACCTGCAAAGAAAGAAGATACACCGATCTCTTTGCATCTCTGAGTTAAGCGTTCAGATAATCCTACTTGATCTAGATCGCATCTTTCTTTTGGGGATATAGTCGTAGGATGCAGTAACCAATCAGGAATCCCCATATTTCTTAATAGATTAGCTTCTTCTTTGTTATGTTTTGCCTTTTTCCTAGAAACATCAGGGAATGCCTCTATTGCGGATGCTTCTTTTTCTTCTTCAGATCTTTTAGCATTTCTTGGTTGTTCTTCAGAATCTATTTCCATTTCAAGAAAAAAAAAGGACAGTGGGCGCGGTATCAAATTACGGACAATGGCTTTGTTATTCTCAGTCAGTGTTAGACTCCAGTCACGTCTCGTCGCATTATTGTTTGATTTAAACACTTTGGTGAGTCATTAATAGAATGCTGTATAAAGCTTCTACTGGTACTATAATGAATACTATCGCATGTTTCAGTAATTCTAGAATACAGGCCATCTTTATTACCAAAGTGAGAGCGTTTAACATTTCGTTTAACAGAACGCCAAAATTTGTTCTGTAGGATTCAGGGTAAATATACTTGCATCCTTTTTTTTTTTTATCACAGCTCGAATTTTGACCAAAGTACGAAGGTAGTAATGCGAGAGCGAAAACTTTATCTTTTGAAGTTTATGTAAAATTTGGAATGGCTATCTATCAAATTATTCGTCTTCGTTTCGTCAGCATTTTGATTGTTTGTCGTTCCAATACAATTAAGAGTTTATTTACTTGAGTTAATTGAAATAGACACTTTAAGAACAGCGTTTCCAAATGATTCTCATTAAAGGCATGGAGACTTTGGAGTATAAGAAGAATGTTTTATAGCGCTCTTGATTGTATGATCTTTTCTCAAAAAAAAAAAAGAAAAAAGTGAACTTAATATGAATTGCCAGATCCCTTTTTGAACATATAAGACCATTGAAGGCTTCTGAATGGAAAAACATCCCTGTGGTAATATGTGTTTGGCATAATAGGTTATGAGCAACACCTATCTTTTCTGTTCTTTAGTAATAAATGAACTGTGCTGTAAACAAACGGAAAACTTGAATAATGAAATGTTAAAGAGATGCTCGTAAATTAGCTTTGCCTTTTTAAGCGAATAAATGACATTAAAGAGTATATAAGAGCCGTTATCCATAGTTGATTATCATTATCACATAGATGTACATCAAATTACTATTATTTTGCTTCTTTTTTACTTTGGCTTCAACTGTTCAGTCATTTTGTATATATAATTTCCTCTCAGACAATACAAACATCAAGGTTTGGGCATCTAACGGTCGCCATTCATCTCCCAAGTAAAAGCAAGACCTTTTATCTTTTTCATCATTGTCTAAACGAATTTCTATAGGAGCTTCGTAAAGAGTATTAGCCCAGGAAGAAACGAGTGCTGTCATTATTCAAACAAAGATTGTACTCCCAGAGGTGTTGATTATGACGAGATGACATTTGATGTAGGAAATAAGACATAATACAAACGTTTTCTAATTCATATTTTAGGTAATGTTCTGGTGGCCACGATATGCTTCTGGTCGTTTCTCTTTATTATGCGTTGCAGGAGGTGGTCTGGCTTTCTATGGAACAGAAACTAATCATTGGGCAGAATGCACACAATTAGATGGTCAAACTCGTAGAATAGACTTTAACTAATTTTAATATAATAAATATGGCATGTATATGATATTACATAGTACACTATGTTCTCTTTTTGTTCTTGTCGCACAATGTGCTTATATAAGGATAAAGGTCATGCAAGCTCATAAGACATCTAGGTCGATGAAGTGGCACACTCGTGTCTTCAACCATTGCTGGTGAAAAATCTTCATAAGACAGTTTGCCTATTAAAATGAGATTGTTAACTCCATTATACGTCATATGAGAATATAACAAACTTCTTGCAAGTAATACAGAATGCCATCCAGCGTATGCAGCTCCTAAAATGAAAAGAAAAAGAGTTAGATCAGATAATGATTACATAATTAAACTTTACCAAAATAATCCCTACAAAAAAGAGACACACTTGGGTCAATATATAACACTAATTCTCTTTTAAACTTACTTGTTTAAATCATCACCCACATGTAAAGCGTTTTCTGCAGAGACATCACCGGCTATCTTGAGCGCTCTATCAAATATGACTTTATCAGGCTTTTCATACCCAACATCAGCACTAGCCAATACAAAATCAAAGTATTTATCCAGTTTTAAGTTTTTAACCACTTTGGCTTTAATACGCGTTACTACAGTTTAAGTAACCGCCACAGTATCTACTTTACCTACTCTTTCGTCCGAGTTTGTAATGACGCCCATTTTAAATCCACGCGTCTTTAGCTCTTCTAATGTACTCACAACATCTGGAAATATTGAATACGCAGCAGCAGTTGTAAATCTGTTGTACAATGCATTATAAAGCTGATCAAAGTTTGAATCCAATTCTATCATAGACACATTTACAACCTTGCTGCATTAAAGGTATATATGCTGAATTACCCTTTGGATGAACACCGGCGCTTGAAAATGTTGCATAAACAAGCTTTTCAATTTTAATACATCTTTTTTTTTTGTTTCCATGGTTACTTTGTATCCTTACCTCTTTCCACCATTCTTGGGGAGTCATTCCTTGTTTTATACCGTAAAATGGTGCTTTTAATTGTTGCTTCCTATAAGCTTGTCCAAAATGATCGGTTATTTCGTTCTTTGTAACTTTTATTCCATATCTTGCTGCTTCTTCTACCTAAAATAAAGTGTTAAAAGGTAAATATAGCATGTATACGACTATTTAGTACATATTGAGCTGAAAGGCTTCCTCTTGGCTTAAAAAGAGTATTGTAAGCATCAAATGTAATGAGCTTTATTACACTTGTAGTCATCAGCAGAATAAAAGCAGTTAAAAAAAAATTGTGAAGCCTGAGATTTAAAATTGGACAAGATGCTATTTTTATTGGAAGAGTGCACACATGAAGATTAGATACGGCCATCTCAGAAAAGTAAAGACGCCTTTTTGCAATTTTTATAATATAATTTATACGAAAAAGCGACAAGTCAGTGCGGCATCTCTTTCTGGAAATGGTGTAATTTAAGAAATGTAGTTTAGAAGAATAACGGCATAGTTTTTAATCAGTCCAATCAAAACACTATAATAATACATCAAAATGATGATCCATCAACAAGCTCAAGAAGAGTTAAAAATATAAAAGGCCAACACTACATACACCAGAAAATGCATCAGAAAAATAGGCTAATGCTACGGGCGCTTCCTTAAGGCGCTACCTATGTTGTCACTATACAACGTCACACTACCAAAGTCTAACCTAAGGCTGCCCAGTTCACTCTCTCGTATAAAATACGATGTCATTATAATTACATGTATCCTTGCATCTTTGTTGATCAACTGATAACATAAAACTAAAATAAATAGCAACATTTCTTTTTTTATCTCTTTCTTCCTGAAAAGAAACAACACAAGTCAGTAACATTATATAGCCATCCTTAGCTTGACACCACACATTGAAAAGCTTTGTTGGTGTACATCATAGGTAATAGATAGAGGCGCGCCCGTAGTATTGGTCTAATTTCTGGTGTATGTAGTGTTTCCCAATATAAAACGCAGTGATGTTGAAATTGAAGATACATCCAGTTCAAAAAACGGCACTTGGAATACGCTGACTTTGGAACTAATGACGCCAGTAGTTCATAATGGATAGTGGATGGTGTCAATGTAACATAAAAATTTCGACAATTCAGACAAGTAACCATTGAAGGTGCTCAAATGCGTAAATGCTTCTCCAACAACCGCATTTTATCGTTATCATACATTTTCCTGCTATCTTTCGAGGGCAATTGCGTGATTTTGAAGATGCCACCAAACGATCAACGAGCAATTATGACGAGTGTTAAAGAACAAGATAGGTTGTCGCCAACTAGGCCATTGTCGGTCGTTCCTTTCACAATTGCCGTGTGGGCTCACTCCGACCTCGGACGTGGTGGGTGCCCGCCCTTGGTACAAGTCCTGGTGGCCTTTTCCCAGCCCTAACTTGCTCTAAAATTCTTAGCAGCTTTTCAGGTATAAGGGACGTAGATTACAGAAATTTTATTTTTTTATATAATCATGACAATAAAAGCGCAGCCCGATGGCGTATAACCATATTCGAGGTCTCGGTTTGGCCAACTAGGCCAGTTTATTTAAGGCAATTTGCATTTCTTTGCCAAGTTTGACATCATCTTCTAAGCCATTATTGTGATAGTTGCTCTTTCTCTTTACTTCCAAGAAGAAAAATTCAAATATTTCGGATCCAAGAACTTCTGATATAAAACAAAATCAGGAATGAAGACTTGGCCTTCTTTTGCCTTCGCAAGATGGTACGTTAATCTAAGGATGACATCAGTAAGCCAAAATCCAAAAAGAATTTATCATTGCAGCAAACTAGGTCAGTAAAGGGACGTAGAGAGTACGAATTCCTTTCATGCAGTCACCTGTCATTTGTTTACAGTTATTTCTTTGGTAAAGGATCAAGAACTCCTTCAAGCGAAGAAATCAGATGCCAGTGCAGCAATGAATGTTCTGAACACTGGATGATACAAGATAATTACAAACGACGGCCACCCTTCGTTCAAGAGAAATGAAGATGTTATCAAATTATTTCATGTCGGACTTTCTCTTGGTATAGAGAACGGATCTCGAATACTTTTTTGGCTATTTAGAATATCAAAGTGCTCATTCAGCCTTTAAATTGTACCTTTTCTCATGACTGAACGAAAAAGTCGTCGTCTCGCAGAAAAACAAGAAACATCCCGCTCAAAGTCAACTGATCGCCAGTCGTACATAAGCAAGAGCGCAAGCCGAACGAGGAACACAGAGAGTATCGAAAGACGAGGAACAAGGACTAGAAGGACGACTAGTAAAGTAGTGGTTTCGGTAACAGACGATGAAACTGATTTTGAAGACGATTATGAATCAGAAGAAGAAATCAAGAAACCTAAAAAACGTGCACGACAGATAACAAAACAACCGTCTAAAAGGAATGCACCTGTTAAGCAAAAGCCAGCGATAGCACCAGGCAGAACTATTCAAAGAGTCAATAGATCGTCTACTGTAGATCCTTTACGTCAAGTAAGCCACCACAATAAAGCAAACGATCTTAGTGCATATGCCCTGGCAAGAGAAAGACTGCATGTCTCTGCTGTACCTGAATCACTTCCTTGTCGTGAAGAAGAATTCATGACGATTGCTGGTTATATCGAAGGCGCGATTCAAGATTCTACCGGAACATGTGTTTGTAGGTGAATAAAACTGTAATTGAAAAACTTTTTGTAACAAAGGCTTTAGATATATCTGGTGTACCTGGAACAGGAAAAACAGCGACAGTGCATGAAGTTATTAGACACTTGCAGCAACAAGCAGCAGAAAAAAAGTTGCCTGAATTTGACTTTGCAGAAATTAACGGTATGAAGCTTACGGATCCTAATCAAGCATACAGTATTTTGTGGGAATGTATGGACAGAACTGCAGATACGGAAAAGAAGAAGCGTTATACCGCAGCACATGCTTTGCAACTACTAGAAGCGAAATTTTCAAAACCCAATAATAACCAGCGGATAACGTATGTACATATTCATGACGAGAACAAAGCAGCTCACGTCTCTACTTTTAGTGTCGTTTTAATGGATGAGTTGGATCTATTAGTGACCAAGAAACAGACAGTCATGTATAACTTCTTTGACTGGCCAAGTAGACCACATTCTAAGTTGATTGTTGTGGCAATAGCAAACACTATGGATCTTCCTGAACGACTCATGAGCAATAAAATAGCTAGTAGAATGGGTAAGTGATCAAGACGCAACTTTTGTTTCTATTGGATCTAATCACTATTTGAAGGTCTTACTCGTATCAATTTTCAGCCTTATAGACATGACCAACTCTATCAAATAGTACAATCAAGGTTGCAAGGTATAAATGCATTTACCAAAGAAGCCGTCGAGTTTGCAGCACGTAAAGTAAGTGCAGTTAGTGGTGACGCACGACGTGCATTAGATATATGTAGACGAGCAGTGGAAATTGTTGAACAAAAGTCAACTATGAATAATAATAATAATACATCCAAAGAACTCCAAGTTACAATTGCCATTATCGATCAAGCTATCAAAGAAATGTTTACTTCTCCTGCAGTTGCCTTTATCCGCTCTTGTTCACTTCATCAAAAGATTTTTCTTGTGGCATGTATGCAGCGTGTTCGTGTGTCAGGGTTGGCAGAAATTGAATTTGGGGATGTAGCGCAATACCATACGCAAACCTGTAAATGGCATAATATAGAACCTATCAACACCAGTGACCTAATGCGTGTTTGTGAATCACTTGGTCAGTGTCGAGCTATTATAATGGATAGTGGAAGACATGATATCTGTATGCGTATTTCACTCAATCTTATGGAAGAAGACATCATTATGGCGTGTAAAGCAGATAAACTCATTAGTAAATTGTTAGACAATCTCCCAAAAGCACATATGTAAATAGTCACAATTCTTTATCTTAAAAAAAAAATAAACAATCATTCAATTTAATACCATTCACTTTTGCTTTAATAACCTGAGCAACATGCACATAGTCGCCTCTTGATTAGCTTAGATCCACCTTGAGAGTTAATATCTGGAAAGGCTTTAAGGTGACAGTGAAGTCGCCATTAAGGTTTTGTTCCAATGTTTCTCCTGTATCATCTTCCAATACGTTTGAGATTTGAATCTTTTTGATATTCAGCGAGCTATATACATACACACACACATATCATTAATAAAACCTATACAAGTTGCGCCTGATTTACCTCTTCAAAACGGCTGTACTCTTTCCACCATAAGCTTCATACAGACGTAGTATAACCTGGTTACCTTGTCCTTGGTCATCTTCAGCGAGCTTGACAGTATCAATTATAATCTCACGCGAGGGCTCAAGATAAAATAAAGAGCTAATCATTTCCCCGCTGCAGACTTCGGTTCCATCCCCATTACTAAGTATTCAATCAGTGTATGGTCACATTTAGTAGATGTTTGGTTATTACCGAATAGAAATAGGAGTATTGAACTCCAATGCTGACTGCATTACGTTTGATACTGAAAAATTTCCAATATGAGGATAGATGGCATACTTGAATTTATGTTGACCTATTTTTAAAACAGCTTCAGATATTGAAGTCTCAACCTTTGATTTCTATTACCCATATCGGCATCTTCATCTGGTCCTTTGGGTGAACGAAGCAAGGACAAGCGTTGCGTCTTTTCGTGAGTAGCATAACCATATTTGCAATCGGTCATCAGAGCTACTCCATAGTTTGCTTCTGACAAATCTGTGAATTTATGACCGCAGACCTGAGGAAGAATGAGATAACTAGCAATAGAATGAGTTAATATACCTCAAATCTTGCAGAATCAATTGTTGTATTGTAATGAGTAGGTCTTCTGACAACTCCATACTGAATATCATAGGTTGCCTATAACACGTTTGACATTAGTACATGTATCAACGTAGCTGTATATGTTGTCATACGTAGTCAGAGACTATATCCCAGTTGAATTCGACTTTCTGTCATTTCATATAATGTTAAGACTTCGTAATAAGCGATTTTTTTTAAAAAGAAGTGTTACCAAAAACTGATGACTTTCATGCCAATCCACTACATTATCAAACTCCAAACGTTCTCCTATACACGTTAAGCTAATGACTTGCTTAATAGAACTGACATCGGATATCTTGTGGACTAGTAACAGCTCTGCCTTGAGTGGGCCTTCTGTGAGCACCTAAGGTAGAATATAAGTACATTTCTCCTTTTCTGGTATACATTTAAAAACACCAACTTCAATGTGTCCATGATCTTCCAGATCTACGTATTTCTGAAGATGATATATTTCAACTTTTTTTTTTTTATAAAGAAATGGTTTTAGTGAGCTTTTATCCCAGACTTTGTGTTCAATGTTATTACCATCCCAAGCATCCCAATAAGTGGGCTATTCCCAATAATAATAAAAGAAACAGTTAAATGATGTTATCTATGCATAGCACACATGCTTCACTTACAACATCCTCATAGAGCTGAAAGACATTACCTCGACACTTGTTAGGTACGAGATTTCCTCTACTGGTTCGTTTATCAATCAATTCAATTAGCTGACCATTCTTATTAAATGTTGCTTTCAAAATAGGGTTTTCGAGAACAAAGTAGCCGGATTTGGTAGCATACGCTGCATAGACACGATCATGAATATTTCATATGTAATTTTAAGCAACTTACCTTTTGCAGCTTTATCAGCACTCACATTCGCGAAATCAGCACTGGACGCTAGATAGCCTGCAGCTCCGAATCCAGGAACTCCATCAACTATAAGAAAAAGAGAGGAATATCAATATTGTACATTTGAGTAGCTATCTTGAGTTACCAATCAAGTATTCGTAGCCATCCTTATTCCATTGCTGATTAGACCATTTTGTTCCTTTCTGTGGAGCAACAATGACCTCTTTACGTGGCCAAGGAAGAGTATTAAAGGCTATAATACCTTGCTGACTTTCCTGTTGGTCTTTTTTAGGCTTTTGGGATATCAAAAAGGATTGTGCATCATGACGAAGGTTTAAAGATTTACTAAGAACTTCTCGATGAAACTGTATAATAACCAAGACAAATTAGCCATACATACAATATTGCTGATGTAGAATTACCTTATGAACATCGACATAGGCTAGTTTAATAGCAGATCCGGGTAAGCAATCATGGAATTGATTGAGACAGAGTAACTTCCAAAGGTTTGTGATTTCATTCAATGGATAACTATGCAACATATTGATAAAGAAATCGAATCTAACAATGCACTTTTACCTGTAGTCGCCATTTGTATGGTTAGAATGAATTTTTGCCATAGTAGCCAAAAGCTCTACATCATGAATTATCACTTCTCCTTTCCTATTTCCTCGCTTGACAAGAGCCTGCGTGGTATAAGTACCACGGTGAAACTCGAGGTACTAGTTTATATTTTACATAAGTCAAATGTTATTGCTTCACCTTGGCTAACATCATTTACCAGTTCTCCTTTATATGCTTGAAGCCTGTTTGCATCCTTTTCCAAATCTGTAAAGAATTGGATTGCGCTTCCAGGAGATGTTTTAGGCAGGCCATCCTAGTATTATTCATTAGTTTCTTATTTTACAATAGTCGTCATGCAAGCTTACAACGCTCTTCATCCTCTTTAATCTCTCAAGCATGCCAGTAGTTGGTCCTCCACCTCCATCGCCATGCCTAGGAATCAATGATAATTCATGAGATCCTAACATTCCTTTCATTTGGGTAGCACTTACCCGTAAACCAAAAGGCTGTGATTTGAACGCTCAAGATCATGATTATTTCTTGTACTATTTATGTGTCAGTGACTCCTTCTTTTCTTTAACAATGCCACTTACCACTTGTATAGTTCAGCAGGGGTTACAGAAGCAGTGTATCTAAAGTACACAGATTAGAAATTAACAATATGAAATTGATTGTTCTATTTACGTTTCAGCAGGCGTAAGGTGCGCCAATATTTTTGTTTCATCAATGCCAGTCCACCAAAAAGTAGTCAAAGGGAACTTGTTGATGTTATTCCATGATAACTTTTGAGTGAAAAAGTAATCGCATCCAGATTGCTTAAGGACTTGAGGAAGTTGAGCAGAGTATCCAAAGGAGTCTGGTAACCAGAATACGCGAGCCCTTTTGCCAAAGTGCTTCTCAAAGAATCGTTGACTATGCATAATGTAGGGTATGAGTAAAATCGTTGTCCTTCTTAGTATATTCTAGATCATTTACCCAAGCAACATTTGTCTGCAAAGAGATTCTCCAGACTACATATAAAAAAAAAGAAAGACTTAGCTCATGCACAGAATACACATCAATGTAAAACTTACTGGCATGTTTGTATCTGTATTTACAATAAAGACATTTAGTATCAAAGATTAACGATTAGTATAAGCATTTTAATGACTTACCATGTTCCACCCAGCTCTATTAAAAAGAAATCATGTTAGTGATGATAAAATAAAAGGTTCATCTTATTGCTTACACCACCAATGATCTCCCATTGCTCATTCTTTTCAGCTATTTTGATCTTTTCAAAAAGCTTTGGATACAACTCTTGCAACCATTCATACTGTTGAGCTTGAGATGCAGTAAATACATAGTCTGGATACCTTTCCATCAAGTTTAATTGACTTGACCATGACCTTGCTACCTTTCTTTTTGTTTCATCATATGGCCAAAGCCAGGCCGTATCTAAAGGGAAGAGATAAGTTTAGGAAAATACACGCATAAGGGGGGGGGGGCACAAGACTGAGCATTACCAATATGACAGTTGCCTATAGCTGTAACTCGATGCATTTCTGATCCATTCTGCTCGGTTAAAAAATCTCTTGTAAGCCTATTGCACTCGCTGATGGCCGTCTCATCATCACCAATAAAGTTGTTAATGACCTCGTTGGCAACCCAAAGAGCCTTTCTAGCCTGAATAGAGTTTGAATCGGTATCAAAGGCGATTCCTCTTAGAATACTATTGACAACAAAACACGTTAATTTGGCTGATGTTTTTACAACTTGTTTACTTGCGTAAGATCATGATAGAGATCTTGAACGGGCTTATTAGCTACAACTAAATCAGCCTGTTTCAACTTGAAATATCGATTGGGGTCTGCAACCATTGAATCGCTTGCACCAACGCCAAACATACCATTACAAGCAGCCTCAATATAGAACAAATATACTTCATTTGCCTTTGCTTTTTTAGAAATAATAAATTCATGACGAGCTTGGTCAGCTACCAAAAAAAAAATTAGCAACATGTACGTACAACTACTTATTTCCTTACAGCCACCAGTGAGCCCTTGAAGAGGTACACCGTCATGCGACCAAACAAGGCCCTCACAGCCCATGTCCCATTGGAGGGTCACTTCATGTCCGTCCAATGCCTCTGGTATCTTCACTGTCACTTGAAACCAGTGGGTAGTCCAGCTGGGGCCGAAATCGTGTTGCCCAATAGTAAATTCTTGAAACTTTTGTGTAATAGCGTCCTATTATAATTTATGCAAGGTTTGTTTTGCTTCCCTTTTGGGTAACTTTTTTTTTCAGTTATGCCCTACCTCGAAGGGAATTCTCTAATAGATAATATAAGTTCAAAGCATTCGTGGCTTTCTTGCTTGTTTATCTTACCTTTACGTCAGGAACACTGTATACCTTGAGTTGAACATGAGGGGCACCACTATGTCTCAGTATCCATAAACGGTTATGGATACCCATGCTATAAAACTGACCTGCTCCAGCAAGAAAGTTATTGAGACGGGAGTGAGCGATGTTGGTAGGAACTGAAGGGGCATTGTCTAAGGGTGGCTTTAGGTCGTTTGAAGCGTGATGACAGTGTCTATGTCCATATATTGTCATTTTATTTTATTTTATTTTTAGTAGAAGGAAGAAAAAAAGGTAAAAAAGGGAATAGTGTATGTTTATAAACACGTAAAGTAACGTGACATTTCATCTCACAGACTACGCGTGTACATAGAATGTTTTGAATAGGACAAAGTATATTTATGCATCCATCTGCTATTTGTCTAACCGCTTTGTAACCAAGTGACCCTTTGTACTATTATTTTTTTTCGTATTATACATAACTACTACCTCTGTTGCTGGAACTTGGATCTAGCTTGCATATATTCTCAAAGCATCATTCAGGTTAACCTGTGTTTTGTTATTATCTTATCCAAAGTAACTGTTAGATTACTATGCATATGTACTTTTGAATTTATAGTCCCTAGTTAACAGCTGTACTTCACTTTCGGTCAAAGCCTGATACTTTATTGGTTGAAGTTGGGACTGTAAACAATGCCGAAACAGTTCTGTTTCCATTTCCGGTCTTTTAATGGCTATCCAGAATTAGCTCCTTTGTATTAAAAGCATTATGAAAGGAGCTTTACCATCATTTATCTCTTTTTGTAGTTCATTTCAAAACTAGGATTTATAGTTTTATGAATCATATTTGTTTCATAACGCCTAGTCATTTAACAGCTATATGTAGAAATAGACACATTCTCAAACACCCTAAGGGAAGAGAGTCGGTAACAATGTGTCCGACCTTGAGTTGAAATTTCTAATAATTCACGATGCTCATAGCAATTACCGTAGCATTATACAAAAAACCAATTGAAAATCTGGTCACTGTAGAAACGATAGATTACTCAGAAATTTGCCTGAAATGCACAAAAATACAACCGTAGACAACTGTAGATGAGGTAGCTAGGAAGCATAATGAACAGACAAATAAAATAACTTCATTTCAGAAGGTGTAAGATCATATAAGCATTCACTAGTCCAACAAGGAAAATGTTACACGACAAGAAGGATAAAAGCTTTGAAGCCGACTTTTCTGGGGCAAAAAACTACTTACACTCATGCTGTTATCCAAGCGTCTATCATTACTCATAATATATTTGATGAAGGATCTTTGTCTAAACCTATTTCTGTAACAAGATGCATTCAATATTACTTAAATCCGTAAGCATCTGTGTTTGAATAAACATACACCTTTTTCACAATCTTTTTCGTACAATTTTGAAGAAATTTCGTGCAGTGAGTTTACAATGGCTTTCTATCTAAGCAAGAATGGGTTCAACGTTGGCTTCAAACAGATATGGACTATTTAAGCAATTATGTTTTTATAGACGAATCAGGTTTTAATATAAACACAAATCACTCTATAGCTTTGTCTAAAAAGGGCGAATGTACCATTGTCACTGTTTCAAAAACGAAAGCAAATAATATCACCATATTGTGTGCTATTGCTTCATACGGTGTTTTGACTATTAATATAAGGCGCCCAAAAAAACGGAGCCTTCAAAGAAAAGAAAAACTGGAGGAGGGTCTACACAGGTTGTGAACAAAGGAAAAGGGGTACCGTTACTGACCATTATTTCAACATCGTGGCTGCAACATTAGATATACTAGATAGGTCTGAGCAATTTAAAGGGCATTATATCGTTATGGACAATGCACCAATCCATACTCATTTAGACATTCAGAAGTATATTGAACAGAGAGGTTATGGTTGTGTTTATTTTCCACCATATTCTCCTGAGTTAAGTCCCATCGAACAGTTTTGGTCAGTATGCAAGAGCAAATTAAAGCGACAGAAGCTGCTAAAAGAATAAACTTTATCATTCAGGATTGGTGAAGCATGCAATAACATTTTCTTAAGTAATCTTCAAGGTTTCTGCAGATACTCTATATCGAAATCTCAAACTTGCTTAGATGGAAAGCCATTGTAAACTCACTGTACGAAATTTCTTCCAAAATTGTACGAAAAGATTGTGAAAAAGGTGTACTTCGATCAAAAAATAACATTGAGCATATGGATGATATAAGACTTCCCACGGTTATCAGCAAATCCCATAGTAATTATTACTTTACAAGATAGTAAAAGGAGGAAACAGTTGTTATGGTTCTCCAAGAAATTAACCAATGAGATTAAAATCAAAGAGACATTTGAAAGAGAGATTCTTGTCAAATTATGTAAAAGAAACGTATGTTAGCCATTGAGCATAAGTTGTAAAACAAGATGAACTACGGCCTAGAGTTATTTTGATAAGGGACAGAACATTTCAACACAGCTAAATAATTACTCATTATGATTGGTTAATCAATTGTCATTTTAATGCAATTGTCACCCAATACGATGCGATTACACTTTGTGACTCAACTTGTTATCATTATTATTCGAAACAATGGTCTTCTGTCGTAATCAATGAATGCAAAGACGTAAACATTGGTATAAACACTAAAAGTGAATGCTAAATAACTATAAGGAATAAGCATAGAAAACAGGATAAGAAGGAAGTGAATGGTTGTTGAAAGAGAACAAAGACAAGTTGGCCAATAAAAATGTCGAGGCATCTTGTGATTGATGTGTACTTGTATATACGTGTGTATCATAAGCACTTGTATTTAAAGAGCAATCCATTCTTTTCTTCTTCTTTCTTTCTTTCTTTCTCATATTTTCAGACTTTACCTTTTTTTTTTTTTTTTAAACATGAGCAGTAATAACATTAAGCTAACTTGGGGTTTAAACGCAAAGGATTTGGATGCATGGCTTGAAAACGATCTACGATATTCTGATAAAGACATACTGATAAGAAGCATTATAAAACAACATGATAATAAGGAGCTACTGAAGGAGCGTATACAGAAGCTGCTATTAACCAATGTTGACTTGAAGAATAACCCTCCTGATGCTGTGATCAAACTACTGTTATCATTAAAAACACAACCACCACCTCAACAACACAAGACTATACCTATTACACTTCCTTCACTGAATGAACTACCTTTAAATATTAATCATCATAAAAAGCCAACAAATGAGCCACTAGATGTCATTATCAAGAGGCAACGCAATACCGATGCTGCGCGAAGATCAAGATTAAGAAAGGCAATCAAGATGGAGGCACTGGAAAAGAAAGTGCGAGAACTAAAGACAGAAAACGAGGAACTGAAGATTAGAGCTGCAGTGCTGGAATCAAAAGTACATCATATATCTGAAAAAGAGCAAAGAAATAGGCAAAGAGTGCTGGAACTAGAAGCTCAATTAGCTTCAGTCCATCAACAGTTACTGAATTAAGTTAAATGTGAAAAATAAAACACTTTTTTACTTTGTTTATTACGTGTAATTGATGTAAACTTGTTATTATTATTATTATTATTTATTATGAATTAAATGCAAGTGGTACTTCTTTTGATCGACCCAGTCTTTCTGATACTAACATCGATTGGCTTGGTACACTACCTAGTGCTCCACCAGCACCACCTACACCTCCTGCTCCACTGACACCTGACAGATGGCTGACATTTTCAATAGAGTCAAGTGAATCTGTTGTCGAATGCGCTTTTTCAATTGTATTTTCAGGAATAAGAGAAAGTGGTCGATGATATTTGGGTGTAACATCTTCTTTAGTTCTTCTTGTTGCTACAACAAGTGCATTTAGCCATGCTTCCATATTACTTTCACTAGGTGCGCATAGTACATAGCTTCTCTTTGGTATAATGATTTTGAAGCAGTATTGTTTATTTTTACTGACAGGCTCAATTTCCAGTGAATCAATGATATGATCTAAAGGAATAATTCGATGTGGAGAGTATTCTTTATCATCCTCATAATAAGCAAGTGTGTCCGTTCGAAGCACAAACCATCGCTTTCTCCATCCCTTGTTGCGCCCTAGCTTTAGCAAATATCCTTCGATAAGCACTCTATTCCTATTCTCTTCCAATTCTATATTGGCTTTATCTGCACTATATTCTTCATCATCCTCTGAGCTCACAATGCCTTCAGTTATAAATGAACTTGTAGGGTTTGATGAAGGCGATATAGGATAATATTCAGTTGATCGTTGATTAAGCCTCTTTTTCTTTCCAGGAATGTTCATAGGTTGTGATTTGGTATTATTGTTGGTATTAGTATTATTATATTCATCTGTGCTCGTGCTTGACTGCCTTCTTTGTTGCATGGTATTAGCGCTATAATTTGATTTATAAGATGAAATGACGTCTTTGGCAAACTCTTGATCACGGTCAAGTGAGCTAGTGTCATCATCTGCATCATACAGTCTTTGTTCTTGCTTGGCTTGATTTATGCAAGCAAACCATTCGTTCATATCATTTTGATCGTTGGCTTGAACATAGTACATTCTCTTTGGAGTAACAAAAGCAAAGACGTATTTATACTTGTGTTTTGTTGTCACTTGAACTACTTTGTGTATTTCATGCAGATCAATAATTCGAAGTAATTTATATTCCTTGGATCAAAATATTAGACCATGTTTTTATGGGGATGTTGCCTATCTATATTTACCTTACTATCCTTATACATGGCTAATTTGGTTGTTCTCAGGACAAACCATCTCTTCTTCCATGTCTACACATAGGTTATTAGTTTTCCATCATAAATACTTTTTAGTCTTACCCTTCTTTTTTCACCTTTCTTCAATAAATATCCTGCCTTGAACACTTTTTCAGTTTTGAGTAGTTCCAAGGCCTCTGCTGACATGGGCTCAGATCCAGGTTCATCGTCATCCCCATCTGATGCATATCTTTGGTTACTGTCTTCTTCTTCATCCTCGCTTAATATAACACGAGCTGATTTTCCAACCAAAGCACTTGGTTCTGATGAATTAGACTATATGCCTAAAGTCAGTTTCACTGAAAAGGAAAGAGCAATTGAAGAACTTGCCTGTGTATTCTTCAACGTTGAAGTAGGTGCTGTTTTGTGATTTGACATTTTTAATAATTAAAAGAAAAAAAAAAAAAGCAAAAATATGGACAATACAGTGTTTCTTACTCTCAATTGGTCAAACTTTTGAATTTAATTGGATGACGTTTTGAACTCAGTTGATCAGATTTTTGTAACCAGCTTGGTCATTTATTACTTCTTTTATAGTTGCATTGATTCAATTAACTGTTTATTTTTTTTAGTCTTTAAATATCTTAACGAAATGACGAATAAAGCTCTCAAGATATTCCCAAAGGGGAATAGATTCACAGTCTTCAATGATCTTTGTTGTCAAGTATAGTTTCTCTTAAGGTATGACTTAAGAACAGCACGATCTCATGAGAACATCGAATTAGAGTTTTATTATAAGATACGCCTTAGCTGGCGTATCTACTTGACAACGCAAATGATCGATTATCTTTCTCTAAAAAATAGAGTGCTGCTCGAAGAGCTTATACCACATCCTTTGTATTTTTTTTTTTTAGTTGATAGCATTTGATAGTAAAGGTTGTTTTAACTTGATCTTTTTACAGGAGCTATTTTGTAGTTAAAACCTTTCGTCAAATCATTGCCAAGGATGTTCTCTCTTCTAAAGTTCTTATTTCGTTGATTTTAGGAAGGAGATCAACCACAATTTTTCTTATTTTAGGATGTAGTCTATTATAGAGGCAAGCCAAGGGTGGCTAAAATATCGCTGTCATTAAAGATCGTCTTTTGACACCATATTTAACCTTTGACCAAACTCCCCTTGATTGGATTAAGAAAACATGAATATAGAGAGATAGACATATCCCATAAAAGTATTATACCTTTTAACTCATTCTTGTCAAGAGTATCCAACTAATTCAAGAATCAGGGTTTGATATTTCCATTCGACTTACACGTCTTGATAAACAAAATATGTCTTTATTTTTTCCAATCCGCCATCTTGGGCTGCTAACGGCTTATGTATTTGTTTATGAGGTGGAATGTTCCTGATTAGGACATTCTGTGTCAATGCACAGTCTACAGAGACTTAATGACAAGGAAATGTCTATACGCGGTTCTTTGTTTATACACTCGTGATCGACGGCTAATTCACTCGTGTCACGTCACTACCAGTGAGAAGCAGACGGATGTTTATATTGCAAAATAAAGTGGCTGTACATTAAAATAAACAGTTTATAAATACAATGGTGGTTAGCCCAAAGTCTACTTGTGAATGAGTAATTTGGAAGATAAAGCAGATAACGGTAACAGTTCGGACAAGTCAGTAAGATTGACTCCAACTGGGGGTATCCATAGTAGAGGAACGCCTTAGTTTAGTTACAGTTTACCAAGGATTCAGAATGAAAAAATATGCCAGATTTAGGTGAAAGCTACAAATGATCAAAAGAGCTTTGATTGTAAAACTTGTAGCCAAGATATTAAGCTACTTTTCTAATGTGACACATCTCGAAGAGTTTCGTCTGTAATCTAGATCTAAGCTATGTTGTACATGTATCTTGAGTTCGTGGGTCGTGTTGCATTGGTTGGTAATGAACACGATGTAACTTGTTTATAAAAGGTAATTAATTAGAGTCATGGTATATACAAGGGGCATGTTCAACAACAGTAGTTGAGATTGTGAAAGTATTGGAGGCTGATTAATATAAACTGAATATAGATATACAGAGAGAATAAGCTCTGAAGGACCTCCATTTGTGGGTAGAAGCGACATAAGGAAGCAATGGATAGAAACACCTCAATAAATGTAGCAAAGAATAGGTTGTACTGGGGTCCCAGAAGAGATAAAATGAGATATGGTTATAAGATGACTTAATACCAGGCAATCCCAGTACTGGGTCGTCATGATGATCCGCCCACAGCGAATGGTGAATTTCAGACTGGCAAAGAACTTGACCTTGAGCACAATATGGCTTCCTGAAACTTCCTTGAATGATACCAAAAGGTAATACCATTCCTTGCAAGGATGGTTCAATAGACCCAAGGCTTTTTGTAGAACAGAAGAGGGTCGATCTGTTAGGTCTGTAGTCACAAGCGGATATTGATTTTCATTGGCTGTGATATGCCCTTTTCAAAGTACTGTGTATGCGTGATTACCCCAAGTAGACAAACGAATAAACGGACTGTTACACATTTGATCTAGGTTACATTTAAATGTAAAGCGCAGTCAGTCGTGATATTACAGTTAAAACCTTATTCTTTATTATGAAAAAAAAAAGAGAGAGAGAAGAGTGAATTCATAAAAACTAATAAAAATAGACTTTATAAATGAGAGTGACCGAGCCTCATTTGTAAAGGGAAAGGAAAGAAAAATAAGAAGGTTCAAAATTAAGCAAAAAGTGGCTGATTGAATTCAGTACAACAAACAAGATCGAGTTTTATCTTGTAGATTTATTTCCCCATTCTCTACTTTTATCTCTTTCTCTTTCTTTATTTTTTTTTTTACGAAAAAAAACAGGATGGACAAGCTTAAAGAGAATGGAGTCCTTAAATCAAAAGAGTCAATCATGACACTTGGCTTGGTTACATTTGAGGCTATCGTTATTTCCATATTGGAAGGCATGGTCATCATGAACCATCTCGGGCTTGTTCAGAATTGTTCTACAACGATCGTTGAAGAAGGTACACAAGAAGGAAAAGAAGAGAGAGAGATGGAATATGCATTAATCCCATTTTTTTAAGGTGTTAGTGAATCCGACTTAATATATCATGCCTTGTTTATCATATCTCAAGTGTTTCAAGTGGTACTGTGTATTGATGCTTTATATCAAAGAAATACAGGTATTGTCCAAATGGGCTTTCTGTTCTGTATTACTTATTCTTTTTGCAGCTCAACTGTGTGCGCTGATCCTTTTTGGATTACTTGTTGTTGGTAAGTTAAAATGATATATATGCATATTCAGCATTGCTTATTAATTTAATGAATAATAGCGTAAGTAGAGTAAACTAACATATTCATCCTTCAGTTATTGATATCCTTTATAAAGATATGCAGGCATTCAGTTAAAACAGCATGTTATATTGGAAAACGCAGTCTGGTAAGCAACATAAACAAAAAAAAAATATGCTCTTTGACACGCTCCTATTAGTGGAGATGTGAAATATTGGAAACCAGTTGAATCAAGATGGAGCAGTGGCCTTCAAGGAATGGAATCAGCCAAAGATTATTATGAGAGCATAATGAGACCTATCGAATATACCATCATTGCCCTTATTCCCGCCTTCTTTATCGTCCTGGTGTTCTTTGGCTGGAGGCTTCGTAAACAATTCGCTTGGGATAACTATAGGAACTTTTCTGCAGATATGAGGTACTCTTTTTTTTTATACTAGCATATAGAATATATGACTGACATTCTAGCATGATGATAGAATACGTAATGCGTTAATCACTACCAGTATCCTATTGACCTTGCTTAAACTGGACTTCTTTTTTATTTTCTCATTCGCTGCACAGTTGATACCCTCTGTCAGGCTAGGCTACTCAGAGACTATTACTGAAACTGTCGTCGTCTTTGTGCTGGGAGCTGCCTTACTGTCACTTGCCATAGTAGCTGTCTATCAGGAAAATAAATATGCCATGTTCTTGTCAATTCTCTCTGGCGTGGGATCCGTTGGTTATTTCATTTACAGACTTTACCTGATTGCAATACCAAGAATCAATGAATATGATCCATACTTACATACAAGACAATTCTTGATATTTACTACAGTGATTGCCATGATACTCTTACTGCTCACCATTGCTGTTGCTGTCAAGGCTCTGTTTAACCTTCATCGAGGAGTGCTTGTATTTAAAAACCTCGAATTAAGAAAGAATAACAAAAAACAAGAACAACAACAACCACAAGCGATTGACCATGACAGCATAGATGATCTCGAACTACAAGAAGGAAGAAAAGAAAACGCCAATTTACTTTCCAATGAAAGCCACAACAATGCCGATAATAAAAACGATATGTGGACAATTGAATAATAATAATAACAATCATAATAATCATAATCATATAATATAATAAATAAAGATTGCCTTTAATTGCATAATATCTGTAAATAAGATGTTCAAATGCACAAATAAAGAAGCTCTAATCGTCTCTTCTTTCTTTATCTTTATTGATATCTTGTAATAAAGGGAAGCCTATCATAAAAATATTAATAGCAACGTTATATAGAGACGATGATGCATATTACTCCTGGGAATAAATAAATAGCATCAAAGAAATGTTTAGTTCAATCAACCATTTCAGCACAACTGATGAACGATCTACTACGAAGTTTAGCCCGCAGAAAAGGGAGAAAGGACAAAGCCATTTCTAAATTTGTCAGTGTGCATTTACACCAATAGGAAAAGGATATTGTCTACCAAAAGAATAGGAAATGCTACATTTTTTCTTTTTGTCCTGAAAATCATACCACATCCTCTGTCTTTCATTCATCAACTGTAGCATTTGAACATGACAGAAACGAAAATTGGTTGCACGATAGCGCAAATTGAGCAATATAAAAACGTAAATCAATTTTATATGAAAAAGTGTATACAAATGACGTATTTACAAATGGGAGAATATTAAAAAAAACAAAGCTACATAAAACAAACCCAAGAAGTTCCAATTTTTTGTTGAGAAGGATCTTTAGTATCTAACTCTAACACTTTAAAACATTGATCTATTGGATCATCTATATTCTTTATAGAAAAGTCCCAGCAGAAGAGATGTTCTTCATACTGCTTTTTACCACGAATTTGGATAATGGCAAATACCTTAGAGTAATCTGGAGATAACTGTATATCTGTAATAGTATAGTACTGGTTTGATTTTGGTAAAACAGGGAGTAGCCTGTAGACAATCTTTGCTGTTTGTAGGTCCCAGACATGAATACAATCACTCGTGTCTGGAGTAGGCATTTGCTCTTCTTCACTGTCACTTCTTTCAGTACCACTGTTCATCGATTGGTAGTAAAGATAAAGCTGATAGGGAGTCATTTGGGCAACATGAGGAGAAGGGTTATGATCTTTCAATGGTGTCATATAACCTACTTGTTTAGACTGGGAGAGCTTGTTACGCTGAAGGATCACATTTTGAGTAGAAGGTACAATCTTCAGATGCTGACTCTTGTTGGATATTTTTCCCTTTGTGAGTAAAAAGTACGGGGTCAGTCGAAGCCGGGTGAAGGCAGTGATATCCTCGGTCGCCCATTCCATCCTTGGCGAAGCTTGTGGTATTTTCAATTCATATACAAGAGATCCTGTCAAAAGGGAAAAGATCAAGATGGGACCGGAAGCATCCGGGGCACAAGCGACTAAATTATGATTTGCAGCAATTTCACCTACACCTTGATACCAATCATTTCGTTCAGACAAGTAGCGGGAAATATCAATCATGCCACGCTGAGTAGGCCTTTGAAGGTTTTTTGTCTTGTCAGTCATATTGAGATCCCACACTTGGATCATACTATCTGCGCCACCACTTAAAACAGCTATAGAGGCGTTTGTTTTATAAATTCAGCGTTCTTTCCTGTTAATCACGACTAACCTTCGTCATTCATGCTGATGCACAATACCCTTCCACGATGTCCATGCCACATCCTTACCAAGGACCTTTTCTCTAGATCCCATATGGCAACAGTACCGTTCAAGCCACCTGTAACCAACCAAGGTGTGGATGGAAGTGTATGATGACAAACAATGGTGTGTGATGCTGCAGCTTCTGGCCAACCGGGCAATTCAAGATTTGACCATTGTATATACTGTTTTTCATGTGTCTGTGGTGATTGAATCATCAAACTCTGTTCAGATGCCGTCTGATAATTTGGATTTGATCGAATGATGGATCCATTGTAAGCAAGAGTGAGCGTGGTAAACATACCATGTTCTTGAGGATCACCAACGACGGCGCAGGGGATGAGTGTGTCTATTGATCTATCTTGGTCTACTTTAGGATAATATCCCGTACAGTGACCAGTATACCAGTTTTTGGTTATCCTATACATATCCTGCCATGTCCTCTTTTGCTTTCCGAGTAAGCTGTTTGTTTGTGTTAGTTCGGGAAATTGAAGTGACCAGAAACGCCTTGTCTTTAGGAAATCACGGCGACAAGCTCTTGACCAGATCAGTTCGTCAAAGTGAGTAATGGCGTTGTACCATTGTCGGCACACTCTACTACAGGAAGTTAAAGTTGGGCCGTCCAAATGAATAAATATAGATAATAAAAGTTCCGTTGGGAAACGGCCGTCTGAATGATGTGTGATGCTCATTGTACTAAATTGTAAGGAAGAAAGATAAGAAAAAAAAAAAAAAAAAGAAAGGAAAATAATATCTTGTAGTTTGAACTGTCTTTTTATTTTGTCTTCGGGTTATTTTTATATTTCTTTTCTGGACAGCAAACACTCTTGCCTCCACTGTCAATGAGGTCTTGACAACATTTGTCAAGTTTATCTATCAAGTCTTGACACTTTGACTCTTGGTAATTGTTCTTTGCTAAACAGTCTTGGATATCACAGGCTAAACTTGATGATCAACAACACTATATTCATATTGAAATCTTATTTACCATATTTTTGACATGGAGGTTTCTATATATCAAAGATGAGTGCTGTATCCATAGCAATAGTAGCTATAGTACCCTTTTACCTGTTGATTTGACATCACTTTGAAATAAAAAGGGAAGAGAAAGGCAAAAAAAAAGAAATTGATTCCCCGCTTAGGCTGTTATTACAAAAGAAAAAAAAAAAGTAAAGGAGGGAGGGACAACAAGCAAAATGAACAGAGGGAGAGAACCTCGTTTATTATTATGTATTATTTAAATTAAATTTACTAAATGCAGCATAATGGCTTGTCCATTTCATTTCTGCCAATGTTACACACTCTGGTCTATCTTTTACATTGGAAAATGAGACTTACCAAATCATATAAAAATGTAACCTTTGATTTATTTCTTATTTGTTTATTTTTTTCCTTTTGTTTTTTTTCTTCTTTCTTCCGTAACTTGTTGCTATTCTCCCTTTTTGTTGTCTTATGGAAGTAGTTTATACTGTGCACAAGTTTGTAGCAGAAAATGTCGACGAGATCTCACTTGACGTAGGGGAGAAAGTGGTTGTGTTTGAAAAAGATGAAGGATACAATGATGGTTGGTGGAAGGTACTGGATATTAGAATATAATGTTGCACTTGGCATTAATTTTTATATATATATAAACAGGGCCGCAACGAAAAGGGAGAGATCGGTTTATTTCCTATTACATACACATCTTCAACGCCACCAAGAGAAAATATGGAGGAAGGGATGGCCAAATTAAGGATAAGCAGTAGTCATTTGAGTATGTCTTCAAAGAATATACAGTCCATTGTCAAGCAATCATTAAACAACCCAGCACTACGAATGAAGCCCATTGAAGAGTGGTCATCCGATCAAGTTGCTCTGTGGTTGATCGACGTTGGTTTCGACAAGAGACTTGCTGATACATTCAAAGAACAGGAAATTACAGGAGACATATTATTAGAATTGACTCTAGATTCCCTAAAAGAGTTACAGATTGATACGTTTGGAAAACGATTCAAGATACATGGAGCAATCACGGCCTTAAAGAAAGAAACGAAAAATATAAAAGTAACGTACTTTTTAAACACTTTGACTTCATACTCACATTCATCATCTGCAGTACACTCCTTCAACCGATTCCCGACTAAACTCACCACTACCTGAAAAACCATATTACAACAACAATCACACTAAACATCCTTATCCTGACGACGATTTGGTTTCTGATTACAGCACAGTCATTCGAAACTCACAACTGGTGAATTCTATCAACAATAGTAAAAGGCCCTCTATAGACTCAACCATGACATCCTCTCAAAGGACCATATCTCAGAATAATAACTTGTCTAGAAATTCAAGTCAAATAAGTCACGCCAGTAGTGTTTACAGACAAGATTATAGTATGCAAGAACCTGGACGAAGACATACGTTGAATACTCCATTCAGTAGCAACAATATGCAAGAGGTAAACATCTTGACACCGTGGTTATATGACTGACGCATGTGTTTTTTTCTCACCTGACTAAACAGAGTAATAGCAAATACAACTTTATGAGATCATCGTTACTACCTTCTACAAGCAAGTTACAGTCTATCCTGCCGTCATCGAACATGGTACGACGTTCGGAGGACGTGCCAATGGCGCCTGAATTGTCTTTAATACCTGATATGGAAGGCTGGTTATATAAGCAAGGTGACAAGTATAAAAATTGGAATAAGCGATGGTTTGTGCTTAAAGCAAACAATTTATTCTATTTCAAAAGCCCAAAAGTAAAGCATATATAGCAAACAAAAGAAGAAGTTCTAAACTTTTTTCCTTTAAAGGCCATCAGAATGAAAGGCATCATCAATTTAAAAGGATACAAGATTGAAGTCGATAGTTCAATTCAACCAGGGAAATATTGCTTCAAGGCGCACCATGAAAAAGAAAGGACATTTTATTTTTACACAGATCAAGAAAAATACATGAAGGACTGGGTAAAAGCACTGATGAAGGCAACTATTGAAAGGGATTATGGAACCCCCGTTATGTCTTCTAGTACGATTCCGACCGTGTCCTTGGAAACTGCTCGTCGAATGCGCCCTCGTCCCCCATCAACTATATTTCATCCACAGCAACAAAAAAGCCCCTCTTCATCCTACCGACACAACAGTATTACTAGCAACACTGGACTGACACCTATGGAAGAACATCCAGAAGAACTCAACTTTCAAAAATCATTTTCATCACCGCTATCAAGCACAACAGGCAGCCGCACACCATCCATGATGAGCCCAAGGTTGCGAGGTGTGCCGATGGATAACATGTCTGAATATTCCTTTGATCACCGCACAAAACTAAAGGATTCTGGATTTACGAGCACAAGTGGCGTTATGATGGTTAGTCCAAGTACGACGCAGAGTAGTAGTAGCAGTTCTACAACAACAGCGAGGAAAATAGCTTCGCCCATCCACAACGCACCTTCTATCGCGCCCAGCGTGTCATTTTACCCAGATGAAGAAGACGAAGATTTGATTGATCCTGAAAACATGAGTGTCATTGAATCAAGTCGACATAATCATCTGGCAGTGGAAGATCTACCTTCGTCAAGGCACTATCAACCTACTCCAGAAAACCAACGTGAATTACTGATGAAAAGGAAGGAATATATTGACTGGATCAATATACATGTACATGATCCCATTCGTGATTTGGCAGAGCTATCGACAGGCGAGATTCTGCTGGAATTGCTGGAAAATTTAGGCGGTAAGGAGATCAGACGATGTCCTGTTAACCTTAATCAGTCTGTTTACTCTCAAATGATGGATCGAATGATTACTGCTTTTGAATATATGCATCAGGAAGGCATTGATCTCAGCGGGGGATATACATTCAGAGGTAATACAACCCTCCTTTGCTGTTATAAATTGAAACTAATATGAATCAATAGATATCCTCAACGGTCATGAAATCAAAATCATGGCATTGCTTGATGCCATCAAATCCTGGTACGATAATTCAGTATCTCTCGCACTATCTCCTAAGCAAAACAATGGTAAAAAGATGGCAAGTGGTGGTACGTTTGGTGAAGAAGAACAGAACAAGTTACGGAGCCTAGATGACACGGAGAGCATTGTGATATAAAAAATGTACACTATTTATGTATTATTTTACTACATTCTACATTCTACATTCTATCTCTTAATAAATCTATATCATATCACTGTGCTAATGAAAGGCATGGAGCATAAAACAGTTTGCCAGTGGCTGCTCCAACAATTGTCTTGATCGTAACTACTAACCAAAGCGTGACTAGACAGCAAGTAAAGACAGCAGCTAGGACATTAAAAAACATGGAATCGAGTACCTTGCTGATAGCCAATGTTGCTGCTGTATAGACGCCCAATGGGAAAGTGAGTCCCCACCAACCCATGTTGAATGGGATCTTGTGTTTGACTGTAATACTGACAGAGAAGATAGCCACAACCAAGTACCACAAACCATAGCCCCAAAGAAAGAGTGCAAGGATAAAGCCTAGACTGTATGCGGTATTACCCAGTCCAGGAATGTAACGATCTCCCAATAACTTTTGTGCGCCAGATCCTAGCTGGATCATGCCGTATGCTCCTTGGCCAAGCGGACCTAAAGGCAGAAAAGAGCTAATAATAACCTCCTTGGGAGGAAGCTTGTGGACAGCAAGTCTATAAAAATAAATGACAATGATTGAGAGTGCTAGTAAGATGCCTATGCCCATGGTTACATATGACACAATGAGAATGACTAAGCCTCTCTGCTCATCCAAATAGTGACATAACAATCCTCCTGATGCTGCAGTGACTACAGCAGGAACAATAGGGAGTAACCAAGTGCCGTTCATTGTTTCCAAGGCATGTGTGTGGTGCACAATAAAGTAAAAGGGCACTAAAAAGCAACTAACAAGCGTCAAGGCAAATTCGATACACCAGAGAGTGAAAGCAAGGTTCAGAGCCCAGGCATATTTGTCAGTGAGCGCAATCGTAACAAAGTTTGTTATAGTTGTTAATCCCATAGGAATCGTGCCAACAAACATGCTCTGTGCTGGATGCTGAAGCATGAGAAAGAATATTGTAGGAAACAGTACATAGCGAAGTACGGTAATGATTGTAAAGACGCTGTAAATGACGACGTTGAATAGAAACAAAACGAGTGCAATCGTTTGCAGTCCAGAAAATTGAAAAGGAAATGTCTGCAGCAGAATGGCAACTATGCCTGTTCCCATGGTAACGCTAAACCATGATGGAGTGAAATGTCGAACGATCTCTACTAAATTCTTGTCCTTTTTTTCTGTCATAAAGAAAACGCATGTCAGAATTGACTTTCTTTTTACAGCCAAAGAAATTAGGTTTGGCCACCAAATGGGACAGCCCAATAAAAATTTGGGACACTAAGTTTAAAAATGGGACAGCCAATAAAATATGGGACACTTATTTGGAAACAGGACAGCAAGTGAAAAGCAAAGATATTTGAGCAGTCTGAACGGTTTTACACTTATTATTTTGTGCTTTAATTATGAGCTGTTTTTTATTCGTAGTTTTAAATTAATAACAATAAAATCAAAGTCTTCTATATTCTATGTCTCTTTATAGCTTTCTAAGCCGTGCATGCGTGGAACTAGTTATGGAGCATATCACAAACATTAATGAAAATGTGGCATGAGATCAACAAACTATCACACTTACCAACGAACAATTGGAGTTGCTCCTCAATGAATTTGCTTCGAAGATTAGAACACAAGAAGCAGAACGAAGGCGAGACAATAACAATGAATTCCCTTCCAGCATCATATCCGAAACGGAAGAAACTCCCTCGGCTGACATGCGTATCACGATCAAACGATACGCACGGGATATCCACTTCTACGATGATGGATTCTGGACAAGATCAGAAGTCACCAACAAAAGCTTTGTTAGTTACCTCAAGAGATACAAAATGGATGCCCATTCAACCACCTCCCAAAATACAAGGATGCTGATAGACTTAGACTTGCTGCCAGAGCAGCTACTGAAATTTTTGAAGATCTTCATCAAAAATCATGGAGGAGATCAGACTACCATTAGATCAGATCATGTAGAAAACGAGACGCCTCTCCATCTACAGCTTTGTCAGTGCCAGACATATTGACAAAGAAGCAAAAAAAAACTTACGACAAAATCGCTCAACCGTCCCGAAAAAGAATTGGGAAGGACCATGCCCGCTGTTCAAGAACAGCCTATAGGACTTACAATAGTGGGAAAACTGACCGATGAACAAGAACGGTTTACCAATCCATATGACATCTCCAGAGACCTTGACACCAACTCTGACAATCCACGTAGATGCTTCAAACACAGGCTGGGGAGTGAAATCGGAAATACTGGAGATTTCAGGATATTGGACAGAGGAAGAAAAAGAGACTTCAATAAATGTAAGGGAACGGAAGACGATCTACTTTGCTTTAAAACTTCACGCACCGAGCGTCAAAAACTCGACAATACGACTTTTCTCCCACAACCAAACTGCTCTAAAATACGTGATGAAGACAGGAGGAACAGCATCGTACCTACTCCAGATACTTGCACTACAAATTCAGGAACTAACGAACGACTACAACCTGAATGTCTTGTACCACCGCATTCCAGGAGTAGAGGGCTTCAAGGCAGACCAGCTCAACCGGAGAAAACTCCCTCTACTCGAATGGAAACTCCCAAAGAAATGGTTCAAGACAATCGAGTGTTACTGGGGGAGACGAATGCCCGACACTTTTGCTACCCGATAGAATTACCAAGTGAAAACATTTTGGAGTTGGTTACCGGATCCGAAGGCAGCAACCACCGACGCATTCAAACAAGATTGGCCGAAGAAGGGCTATACACTCTTTTCGGAAAGTAAATTCGCCTGTGATCGAAAATAAATACACCCGAGAACAAAATTCATGTTGCATGAAATGTAAATTCGT